>PKRV01002543.1:1441190-1504787 GCA_003709505.1 Hyphantria cunea | reverse complement strand
ATATATATATATATATGTCAGATGTCTTATGAGAGACATTTTATAAAAAAAAACTACACAACCCTAAATACTAAGTTGGGCATAAGCTACGTAGCTTATGCCCAACTTAGTATGTATGCTAGGTAGGTACGTACCTACGTTACAGTACACAAACAAGGACACAGAAGACGTACCCTTCAGTTATCTGCCAATTTATCTTGTCTGTCTTTCCAACAACGTAAAATATTGCAACAATGCAGATATGCACAGCTTTATCATTCGAACTCTAACTCTATAATTATAAGAATTTAGTGACCCGTTACTTGCTTTGTAGTAAACAAATGTTGCTTGTAAAGTTCTTCTTGTTTTATAGTTAGGTACACGTTCCAAACATATTAATTTTGAATTTTTAGAACGAAGATCTCAAACTCAGAACAAAAACAAATTAGTTTTGAGGTAATATAAATTGAAAGGAAACAAGTGAAATCTTGTTAAACCACAATCGCCATTGTTTTCGCAATGCGTATGTCTATAATATATATAAATAAAATATCATTCCCAAAATATAAAGTGGAGAAAGGATCGTTACTCTTAAATTAATGTGTTAATTGATTTATTTAAAATAATTTAAAAATATGGTACTAGCTTATTGCTACATTGAATACGTTAGACAAAGTTGAGCAAAATAGCAACGTAATGAATTTGGATAACTTTATTTTTATTTATACAACTTCATTGCAGAACACTCATCTTTCTAGCCTTTATTATTCCCAAGATTTTCGGGTCGGCTACTAGTTCAAGCGTTACCTGAATATCAGTTTTCTCACGGCGCGACTTGCATCGGATCTCCGCAACCCTGAGATTGAACTGAATTCGATGGTTGAAGTAGTTATCTGTATATTTGAGGGCACTGACTTCCCAATAAAGATTGCCATAGATGTTCATGACAACCGGGACCGACATTAACGTGCTCTCCAAGGCACGGGTACACTACAGTATAAATTACTTATTTTATTATTACTTTAGTAGCGTTTAGGGCTAGAAATAACCCTACTATTCATCTTAATAGAGGTCAATAAGTGCACAAAAATAACTAACATCTTATAAATCTACTGACATAATATTTTTAATCATATAAAACACCGATGCCTTAGATTGTTGTTGAGGGCAACTTATTTAGAACGAAATACTTAAGACAAACCCTTTGCTAATTGACCAGGTATATATTTTAATAAACCGAAAAGCCCTTTGTCTAGCTGTTGACTAATATGGCCGCTGATGATAATTATGAAGCAACTTACTTGAAATATTCGTTGATAACGTAAAGAAACTCGAACGTATCTCTAATGAATTTTACATTCTTGTAAACAAGAGCTAAGTCGAATTTCGGCTCCTTGGCTATGTACTTGACCTGCTTAGGACGGAACAGTTTCAATGAAGCAGTGACCTGAAAGATAACATACATATTTTTATCATTATAAACAATTACGATATCTCAAGGCATAGTTTTTCTACGGATTGCGGTTACTGTAACAGATCCCGATCATGTTTTTGTTCTTATCACTTTATTAATCTCTTCATGGTGGCTGTTTACATATTACAAAGACTAGTGTGTTGACATCAAGATTTCCAGCTTATAATTATGAGGCAAAGGTCAAATACTACAAATTATGTTACGAAGCCTAAGGAGTAATTGTAATGTTAACCACTGTATTCTGACAAATATAGTGACTATAAATTTTAGTAGTAAACAGGAAAGGTAATTTAGAATACTGAACTTTTAATGGAATAGGAAGTAAACGAGCAGACGTATCGCCTGATGGTAAGCGATTACCGCCGTGGACACCCGCAACACCAAAGCCGTCACGAGTGCGTTGCCGGCCTTTAGGGGATGGGGAGGTTTGAGTTATGGGCCTTCGGTATCCTCACTCACTCGGTGACACACAGCGAAAGCACTGTTTCAAACCAGTTTTCTATGAGGCCGTGGTATCACTCCGGTCGAGCGGCCCATTCGTGCCGAAGCGTGGCTCTCCCACGGATAAGGTGTTGTTCAATATAAATATTTATTATTATTTTAGCATTAAGATGCCGAAACGCCAGTCCAATCTGAATATTAATATGAAGATCGTAATAGTTACTATTAGTTACTCAGGCTAAGTTTCAGAAACACTTACTTTTATTGTTCATATTTTATAATAATAGAACACAGAAATATTTATATACGTACTTTTTTTATTTCTTAATAATAAAACCTCAAAGGTATTAAAATGCTACGAGCAAAAAAGCTACTTCGTTACATAGCCCTGTTTATTTTCTCAATCCCTACTTAAACATTGACTATAAATGCAAAAAATAAATGTTAGATTGTTACGCCTTCACAGCTCAACCGCTGAACCAATTTTAATGAAATTTGGAATTGAGATAATTTCGTAGGAAAATCATTTAGTACATTTTATAACGATTATTGAAATGTAACATATACATGTGGCTTAATAACTTTAATACACTTACTGGATTCCAAACCAAAGATAATTCTAATCTAATTCTAGGACAGTTTCCTCTTGCAGCTTTCCTTTTATGGTTATCTTTGAGCGCATACCAGCGCATCTCACTATCCCTTATCCTGAGTAACGGTATAGTCACTCTGCCTAGGAAGTCGTTTAGTAAAGAATTTATAGAATTATCCACCACTTTTACTTCAAGGGTTGACGTGACGTCATAAATGTTGCTGCAAAATTTAAAAAAGTTAACTCACATCCAATGATTATTAAAAAAAAATTTGCCGCTACGCAAATTTTCACCTGATGATATAGCACTTAAATGATAACATAGGATTGCTGATTCTACGTTTTATTTTATAGCATGCGGCCACCTGACAAAGTACCTAAGTGACTATAACCATTCATGAATACTTGCGTCTAAAAAGGAACAATACTATGCAGCTCTTTGAGTGCTCACAGTCTGTGAAATTAAGATCAATATGGTAATGATGATGAATTATATTTTCACAGAAGATAAACGGTGAAAAAAATTAATCATTAAGTAATTGTAAACTCAATTTCCACTCAGTAACCTACCGACGCATGAGAACTTACTCTTGCAGGCATTAAGCTTAGCTGGAGAATTTAAACATGCGTGCTACCTGGACTACATACGACTGCTATATTATAAGATACGATTTATGTATTATTTATTTAAAGCTTTTTTTAGGCACACAACACTCAATACTCGTGACATTGTCTCCTCAGTTGCGAACGCTCATAAGCGGCGGTAGTACAGAACACCTTTACTTAGTCAATAGTTATATTCAATCACCTGATTCGTCAATCACCTTTTTGATACGCATATACAGTTATATATAAATATTTATACATTTGAGTAATCATATTAGGTGGTCTGAAAAGTTTCCGATCTCAAACTAAAGAAAGCAGCTAACCATTAATAAATACTAGTGAATGTAGTTGTACATTTTTGCATAGCGTATTTCTAGGAGAAGTATTTAGAGCTCAAGGAGACTATGTAAAAAAAGAATGTCTCATACCATCGTTAGGTCGGCTACTTTTCAGATCACCCGCGTATTCCAAAAAAAAGAAACTCACAAAACATAACTTTTGTCCCAAACAGGTTCAGAGCCATTAGAAACCTTGGGAGTGTGTACTTTCTCATTGTCCAGTTCCAATGTACAGTATGCACTAGGCTTACCCTTTAAACCCTTAGCTCCATAAACTTTGACATACAATTGGCCAACGATATTGAAATCCGTGCTAACATTGTAGAAAGCCTAAAATTATTAAAAAATCACTGTTATATCAGGAAAGTATTTGTTTATTTATCGAACTTTATTGAATACAGCCAAAGTAGAAAAAAATACAGACATAAACTACATGAATAACTACTTTTGGTATAATAATAGGCGGTCTTATCGCTCACTTAAATAATATATATATTTCATAAATTCTTTCTCTTATCAAATTAAATCAGAACTATGATGAAGTCCAAGAATATTTATATTTACAAAGAACCTTTACTTAGTTTGTTGATTTTTCTAAACTTGAATAGAACTTTATCTATTAATCCCAATTTTAACTGTACTTTTATAACTTTCAAATAAATAAGTACATCGAAATGCTTTATGGTGTACAAAAGTGCTGTTCAAAGTTCTATATTAGATTGGTCTACATTTAGATTATTATTCTGACTAGCCGACCCCGCAACCTCGAGTGCGTCTCCTATTACCCGTAGCGTGATGTTATAACGCGTGAACAAATTCATCATCATCATCATCAACCACCCATAATGTCCCACTGCTGGGCTTGGGTCTCCTCTCAGGAGAGGGTTAAGGCCATACGTAATAAGGTTACTTAAACTCGTACAGTGAGCCAACCAACCAAGACATATGTTTGTTTTTTTAAATCTTTTGAAAAGAAACAATTCTTTCATACATTGCTTTGTGAAACTTGAACCGTTTACACAGAGCACGCAGTGGAAGCTCTCAAAAAGAATTACTTTCCCCTGTTTTTGCAACATATTTCATTATTAATCAACTCCTTTTATATGTAGCGTGATTATATATAGCCTTTCTCGATAACTGAAATATCTAACAATGAAAGATTTTTTCTAATCAGACCAGTATTTCCTGAGACTAGCGCCTTCAACCAAACACAAACTCTTCAGCTTTATAATGTGAGTTTAGATATAACTAAATACTATTATGGTATCTACTACTAACAGCTATATTTTTGGATACATACAAATTTTGACTTTAAGTCATCAACTTTATGTTCTGGATTAGGAGTACTTTCAAGTTGCCTTAGAGTACATATCGTGATAGATAGGTGTATGGAGCCATAGTCTTCATCCAGTTGCTGCCAAATATCATGTGTCCGCTCTTTTTCAAGATTTGACAGATCTAGAACACAACTTTAAAAGAATTACATTAAGATGTAGAAATGATGGCAATCCTGATTTAAAAATAATAATAGATATTTACTCTGATTACTCTAATTAATCAGAGCTACTACTGGCTTATTATTGCTAGTGAAGTATTAACGTGTTCAAAACTTATATTATGTGATCATAGAAAAAATGGATTGGATTTAACTGTTATTTTAACAGAGAGATAGCTGCCGTAAATGAAACTATTGCGAGATCAAGGATGAACTCAAAAACATGATAGTGTACGCACTCAACTAAGTAATAACAATTCTATATCAGCCATTGTCCGACTTGCCTAGCATGTTGATCGTACCTGATTCCTACTCAGTCACTTTGCAGGAAAGTACATCAACTAACCTTTAACTAACACTACCTAATCTATTAAATTCAGATTTTAACTAGTATTATCTTTACTGTCTTTCCCTTTCCTTATGTTCTTCTGATGCCAAGTATAACATCTAAGGAAATAAGTTAGAATTAACAGAAAATTATGTCTCTAAATCTATTTTGGAATCAGTCATCTCGTTTTTACATGAAGCCCATTAAAGTCTCTCATAATTTAGCTGTTAATAAGAAATATAATAATCAGTTAATGCCGAAAGTTAATTGTTTTCATCCATTTTTGTACGGAATGGCCTTTTTAGTTAAGTGTTTATTTTATTTATATATTAATCTTCATTGTATACACAAAGGAAAACAGATCAAAAGATAAATTTTAGAGTATGTGAGTATAACAATCGGTGGGCTTATCGCTCACGGCGACTTCTTCCAGAGAACCATAACTATGTATATATATCCTCTATATGTATCATGATGATAAGATGCATGAAGGTTGGATCTTGTGTCGGCACCTAACTATACGGCATTAAAGGCACTTGTTTTTAGAGGCAGATATACCCTAAACTGTCATCTTCTCCGCCAAACTACATGAATGGCAGAGGAAGAAAAGAGATGGTGTCAAAACTATCCGATATAAACGCTCCGAAAAATTATTTAACGACTGCAAGCTGTAGTCCTTTATTTTATATTAACCACTTGCTTCGGAAGGAACCAGGGCTGTTTGATTTTTCTGAAAATGTTTGCTTGTAGCATTCGGTATTGTGCTAATGTACAATTTACATATCAGTGTTTTAAACAAAGGAGTTGACTGATCCAAACTTATGAAAGGAAGTGACTAATGGCGTTTAGGTATATGTTTCAATATTCGCGATAACGGGATAAGAATCACACATTATGTTTACACATAGTAGCATTCCCGACCCATGATAAACATACATGTATCTTGAGCAATCAAACACTAGCCGACAACCTTGTAACTCATTGTATTAAGTTGATATACTAGCATTAGGCATAACAACAGTATGGTATAAACCACGACAACATTTTCTTTTCGCGTTATTTTATTCATATAGTTAATGGAATATGCGAAGTGAATCGTTGTTAGTTAGACAAGACACTCTGCGCTCTTTGGTAAAGACTCGTATCATTGACAGATTTTAACTACACACTGACCAAGGTTTTTAAATATCTTTCTTGTCTCTGTCGGAAAAAGGTATAGTATTACTTCAAATCCCACAATACATTCACGTATAGTTATCGATTACTTTTTGTCAGTCCTAGGGCCTAGTCTAGCGACATATATAAATATAAAATGCTAAAACTACTCTGTTAAGCCTCGTTAACATACCTGCCCATAAAGTTTTTGTGTTTTCCTTTATCCCATAGCGATATATGAAGAAACTGGTCACTTTCAAGGTTTAATTTGAATCTCTCCTTCCATTGCGGGTATCGTGTAGTTAAGACTGACTTTGATTTGCAAGAATGAGAACCCAAACTGCAAAAGTACCAATTTTAAAACATAGTAGGTTTAACGGAACATGTATAACGTTCTTAGCGAGAAAAAATCCAATGAAAGAAAATAATTGTCTGTTGAGACATCGTCTGTTGTATAGATTAGAAAAAAGACCGTTACCTAAATTTACGAAGGTTTTTAACAGTAGTGAATTGAATAACACGGATAACTCGATATTCTCTAGTACCTTTGCAACCATGCGTAACTCTTCAGAAATACAAATACTTACCAGGTAGATGCATAATATATTAATTAAAAATAATAATTGGTTTATTAGCATATTTTCTATTTGGTATAACCTCAGAAGAACTGGCTGTTAAATTAACTGAGTAAGTTGTGGAGACATGTTAAACAAGTGGTTAAAAAGGTAAAGTTTGTCTGGTGAGTGGTCTTACGTGGGCTAACCCGCCTCCTACCCAAGATACAAGTGATTCGCGTCAATTCTCTTGCATTATTGGCTAATATGTTGTCTTGACCACGCGACTTAGCGTTGAGAAGATATAATTTCCATACATTTTTAGTTTTCTAATAATGTTTACATTTGTACAACGTCGTCTTGGCTAGGGAGGCTTCTGTAATGGACTTCCTTAACTTTGGAGTCTACACGCAGCAAAAACGAATGACGCTCAATTGAAGTTAAATCATAAGAATATTATTAATAAGGGTTATATTTAATTATAGTATTATTATCCGTGGGTTATTACCCCTGTTCATTCCGTGCGTGTCGTAAAAGCTAACTAAGGGCAAATTACACAGGACCCCATAAAAAGCCCGTATAGCCAGTATGGTATTGTACAACCAAAGGAGATCCTTTCTAAGGATAGACTTATGTCTAGCAGTGGCCTATTGAAAGGTGATGAAAATGATGATGATGATTTATAGTTGATTTTTTACCGGAATTTGCAATAAGTTCCATGGGAGAGTCCATCATCTGGTACATCGGGGAGCCCCTTAGCCTCCACTAACACAATATTTACAAAAGCATTTCTTCGTGATTTGTCCTTTAATGACTTTGTGGATTCCCTTCTTTTCAACTGTGGAAACACGTGTGTCATAAACAAATATTTTTATAAATCATTTGATAAAAACGTTATCTATTTTATATCTGGATACATTGACTTTAAAGATAAAGAACCATGCATGCCCTTGATTTTTTACACTTTTTTCTAATTTTTTTTTCTTTTTATTGGTCCTTGTAGGTTTTCAGATTTTTAAAATTCCTTATCTATGCGCCTTTTATTTCTGATGTTCTTTTCAAACTTTCGTACGTATGTATATTTCTAACTTAAAATTCAAATTTTAGGTAGTGAGAAAGAGTAGTTTTAAAATTGTAACAAAAAAAGACTGAACTAAAAGGTTAGTAATTATTTATATGACAACTGTTATGTTACTTTTTAATATCATTTCATTTGCCGCAAATGAGCTAGTGCTATTTACCTTTTCATTATTCGATGATCCAACTGCTGCGTCAAGAGGAACATCGGTATTATTTTTATTATTTACTGATGGCTTTGAGTCCAAAACGGGATTACTACCATGTATATTCCTCATAATATCATTAGCGGTATGGACAATACAACTAGGTCGCCAACTAGGTACAAACAAAATTTGTTTTATTTTAAAAAATTACACACTTCATGTCTACATTACACATGTGATTTGTGCAAGTTTTTAATCAAGCTGCTATGCTATTCTATCGTCTACTGATAAATCTAGATCTCGTTTAAGTTGTCGCCACTCCAAAATAATATGAAAATTTATCATGTGCCTATTATTTCTCCTATCTTTATTTTCGTTCCCCTTTGTTAAGCAAAATAAGGAAGCAAACAAGTGGAGCAAGTGAAGGTTAAGACTATTGCAAAGAAGCAGCCACGACTTTAAAAAAGAGCGGTGCCTAACCCCAGGGGGATTTTCTATACTAACACCCCATCGTTATAGCAGTCATCATTAAACAAAATTGTTCGAATTTTAAATGTGTAAATCGGGAGTAATTCCTGACCCACATGACAAATTTCACTTACGACCAAGGTTTGTAAAATTCGATCCAAACGCTAGCTGCCTTAAAAAAATAATGTCTTGAAGTTTCTGTATGTGCACATGAAATTTTAATTAATTATTAGTTTTTACCACCTATCAGAAGAATGAAAAGAAACTTACGAGAATGGTACTATATTCCGAAGTATTACAGCGCTGTTCTCAGGGGTCTGAGTACTCTCTTTATTCACTTCCATGTGTATACTTACATTTATTTCTTTTTATAATATTAACACTGCAATTACAATAAGCTCGGTATAATAAATTGTCAATATATTGTCACTTGTGTATGTCTCTGGTATTATTCTACATATGTCTGATAACACAATAATCGTATTTATAATTATGAGATAAAGCGTTCATAAATATGTATAGTATCAAATGTTATCAATTCAATTCTGATTAATGTTTTGTAATTTTTATACTTAGCTGTTGACATTCATGCATAAAATTTAGTTACACATAATTAGCTAGACAATCAATAATACCATTCAGGTATTTCTGATGTTATCTGTTTATTTTTGGTTAATATATATATTGAAAATGTCATTAATCATGTTATGTTAGGTACTACAAAACGTAGTTAGTCAAAGGAGCTACCCTTCATCTGTATTTTCATATTTTTAAGTGTACCTGCCGTAGTTTTATCGGTGGATTACTTCGTAGCATAGCAACACAATCTAGACCTAACATTTTTTTATCAGACTGAAACATTTTATGACCAATTCATTATTTTAAGACCATCTTCTAAAACGTTGGTATGTACCTACCAAAAAGAGATGTAGAAGTCTTAATTTTTTTTGTTCCACGTAAGGAAACAAGAGCAAGACTACACACGTTCCAGATTACATAGCATATAATAAAAAAATCCTGAGAGAAATTTAATGGTTTCCATCAGAACAACGAAACAAAGCGACGCAGAAATGTTATACTTGGTTTTTAGGCCACGGTGGTGGATTTACCTCTAGGTATTGTATATGCGGTAACCGTCCGTAACCCGGGGATTCTTAGCAGCCTACGCCCCACCGACGCTGTGACTGCTACCGTTGTCAAGCCTGGTGAGGCGGCCGGAAACTAGGGGCCGTTTATTAAGTGTGGCTCCCTTGGGAGGTAATGCCCTAATCGCCACGCTGGGCATGTGAGTTAGCGATCGCAGTGAATGAAGCATACCAAAGAACGCCCATTCTCTTATCTACGGAAGCTTCTGATGTTCAGCTTCTCTTTCATTTGTCGCCTTGTACGATACCCGAAGTGTTATGGGTTGGTGATATTCTATTTTGCGAACACCAAGCGGCGAATACAATTATTATAAATACGTTCAATTAGAGCAACAACTGTGACTGAGCCATGACAATTGAACACAATTCGCCGACAGAAATACCATTACTTTACTCGATTTGATTTTGACACACTTCACCCAAACCCCTGTAGTATGATGTGTATGGTGCCGTAGAATGACGGCTTCTAATGGTTTCCACAGAGGGTATTGAATTGCAGAAGTTAGAAGGGGTGGCAAAATAATAGCCTACTGGCGGCAAATATGTGACCCGCCTCTGCTTTTAAAATAAGTACAAAAGAGTATGATATATAGATACTTATACTTCACCGCACACCACACCAGCAGCCATCAATAGTCCACTGCTGGACCTAGACCCTATTCTTAGAAAGGAGGTTTTGGTTTACTATACCCCTCCACTCGAAATCAGGGTGTCCACAAACCGTTTTACTTTCAAAAAGAAGTTACACGTTATATGTATATGTATATATATGTATGTGCGTGTGTGTATGTATATATATGTATTTATTCTTTATAATATATTATATGTATGTATATGTTTTTTTTTCTGTGTAAAGCTTCTTTCTATTGATAATGTTACCTCTGTGCACCACCTACCTTACAAGATTTCTACACCACTCTAAGGTTGACTGGAAGAAAATGCCTTGGGCATTAAGTCCGCCAATGTACAAATGTGCATGAAGTTTAAATAAATATACCTCACTGAGCAGACGGGTTGGTATTGGGGTTGTTTCAAGTTATCCTTCTCTTCGCAGTGTTCTTACGATTACCATTGGAGAAATAGCATTCTAGATTCATAATCCATCACCACACGAATGTACACTTAGGAAGTGGAAATTGTAGCTTCAAAGGTCTATCAATTGTCGGAGACTTTTATTTTGGCACAGATTAAATGGATGCACGGGAGTAACACGTGACATCGATGTAATTCTTTTGATGATTTGCATTGAGTGAGGACACCAGAGTCCTAAGCTTTCTTCGCGCTAAGTAAGTATAATTTATTATTATCAACTTTTTTCTGAACCAAACTTTAATCGGTGAAGATTTATTTAGACATATGCAACTCTTTAATTATATTTAAAAATTTGTCATCGAAATTCAAGACTGTAAAGACTTATAATAGTTATTTTTTATTATTACCGTACATAGACAAGAAGTAACATTTTGAAACTTTACCGAATTTATTATAATTGATTAATAGCCAAGACCTTTATATCCAGGTGATTTTGGAGTTTTACAGATGCCGCAGTCCGATCCACGTCACAAGGTTGCAGTAACAATTGAAGCGCACATTTTAAGTTTGCACAGGAAATCCTTGTGCCATACTCGGTCGAAGGCTTATGTATATTGTCAAGAAAGACGGGGGAGCAAATACTCGTTTCTTTCCAAAAATTGCCGAATTGTGTGAGCCACTCTAATGCATTTTATTCTGATGTTCAATAGTTTGCCAGAAAGTCAGATTGGTGCTGTGGGATTGTTTCTTGTTCCTCCATTTAAGCAGCAATCGCTGCAAGATTACGTTCTAAAAGAGTTAAGAGAGTAATAGAGTAATCTGGTTGGTCTATATGATGTTATTTAAGAAGAAGGCTTTCCTGGTTTGCAATCTTCCAAATGAGTGGAAAATAATGTAACCTTAACCCAGAATAGAACAGCAATAGTGAACAGAGCAATTCTTTTTCTTGGTAAGTGATTTCGAACCTCCGCTGTAATTAAATTAAATCTTGGGACCGTTCTCTTTTTAAGTTTTTTTTATCTTTTTTTTAACGGAAGGGACATGTGCTCACCACTTTCGATGATTTGATTGATTTCCTTTTCGATTGTCGTGTTGATGTGTTTGAATACATCCTCCAGAAAGTTTACAAATACTTCCACCTTATCCGTAGGATTTCACGCCCATTCGCCATTTGACTGGCTTAATGGAGGCATGTCTATTTGCGGGTTTTAACTATGGTGTTAAATATGCGCACCATCATCATCTTCCTAGCCGTTATTCTTTCCAAGATTAGATCGTTACTTCGTTATTCTTAAGATTAGGGTCGACTGCTGGTTTTCCCAGTTTTACACTTAACGTGCTCTCCGAGTCAAGAATACACTGCCAAGTCTAACTGAAGAAAAATCCCAAGTTCGGCCTGATCCGGGAATCACAACCGCCAAAAAGCCAGGTAAAATTTATGCACGATTAAGTAGTGCGTCAAATAATCCTTTTAAATTAAAATTAATATAATATACATTGAATAATAGTAAATAATATAAATGACATGGAAATTAATATTACAAATCTGTTTTTTCTTTGTATTCTTACTCTACTACTATATTGACACTGCAGCTTGCTTATAAAATTTATGTGCAGATTCAATAATGGTGCTATAAATAATTATTAAAAACTTTTACGTCTAGTTAAATTTAGTTATAACTCTAAAAAACTTAAAATAATTTACTTAATTATTTAATGTTTTTTTTCCCACAAAAACTAAAATTATACATTTGCCATCTAGTTGGGAATAGCATGAAACTTCTCTATTTGGGTCCAGTCAACGCAAGAGGCGCTGCTCCACGGCGTCCATCCGCGTCATACAACTAGTGGCGCTAGTGTCAGCGAGAAACGCCAATGATTTGGTTTGGTTCGTTTGTGGATAGATTGTATCTGAAGAGGTTATGGAGTGAAGTTTAATTTCGTGTGTAGTGTGTTGTTATAAATTTCGTTCAACATGGAAACAAGAAAAGATAATTTAACAGCTTTGAAACTTTGTCGTTTTTGTTTATCTCAAGATGAAACACTTACTAGTTTATATGACAGAAATCGAGCGCCAAAAAGCTCAGTTCCTCTCCCACTGAAAATTTTGTCCTGCGTTTCTATTGAGGTAATTTTATTATAACTAATTTTGTTAATAATAACATGTGTAATTATTTATATACACCGAAGCTTGAAAATCAAATAACATTTGTATACGTATAGCATAATGGCGCCGAATATACATTAAACAATAAATGTTTGTTTATTACTGTCTGCCAAAAATATTTAGTGATATGAATATGTTATAGATTATTCATAAAGTAGTAAATATCTTAACTAAATTTTGAACCAGATATACCATGTAAATGAGGGTTTAAAATACATTTCATGTAAATTTTTGTCTTGGAAGCGCCACCTGCTGGCCTATTGAGAAGCTGAACAAAATTTCACATAAATGCAATTATGTCTTCTTTTCCTCAGGTATTCCCTTCAGATAGAATGCCATCATATATCTGTAATCGATGCAAATTTTTCATGGATATCAGTTATGAATACAAGCAGATGTGTAGACAGGCTGATGAAAATGTTCTACAATACATTCAGAGTGGGACGGATTTAAATTCAGTACCCTGGCCATCTTCCCTTCAAAAGGTAAATCTAGCAATAACAAAAACCCTATCTGTGCAATTTCTATATTAACAATTTTACTATATAAATATTTTACTTTTAAAGATTAACTCAATTGAATATGTCCGATTATCACTAAAGAAACATTATTTTTTTGTCAGTAGACTTTATATAATAAGGAAAACACATAGACTTTACAAACCAAAGTGATTTTTTTAAGTATAAATAGGTATATATTTAATCAATCAATAAGAAAAGTATAGTTGTTGCCGAAAACACATAGACTTTACAAACCAAAGTGATTTTTTTAAGTATAAATAGGTATATATTTAATCAATCAATAAGAAAAGTATAGTTGTTGCCGGAGTGCTATTGAAGAGCTAGTTGTGATATTTACCTATGACATTCCTCATTTCATGATCTAAGACACATAGTTATAAGGGTATATATAAACTATGTTTGTGTAATGAGCATGAACATTTGTTTTGTGTAAGAATGTATTAGTTGTTTTACTAGCAGTCTAGTCACCATAGTACAGACTATCTAGTTTTTGATCAGACAATGGTATGTAAGATATTATTATTATCACAGTTTATACATAATAAAGTAAGTATATCAATTATATACTAAATAAGTTATTTAACTTTAATTTTTAACTAGCTAAGCCCCACAACGCTACCAGTGATTGTTGTTCTTACTCCTTATATCATGAGCTATCTTCAAGTGGAAATCAGTCCAGCCGTTTCAGACATCAGCCAGAACAAACATTTTGAAAAGATATTTTTTCATGTCATATCATAAAAAATACACATAGCTGTGTATACTTTGATATACATTTAGAAAAAGTCTGTTAATTTTAAATACAATCAGATCTTTTATTTTGATTATTTGTATAGATTTAATTATTTTATCACTTGCAGTTGTTTCGTGTAGCAACAAAATCTGCTCCAGAGCTGGCTGTAATGAAGACAGTTGTTGAGGGAGGGGCCACTGTCCAAGTCACTGCTGCCAATGGATCTGATAGCGAAGAGGAAGATGATGAAAATGTTTACAATGTCAAGGTGAATATTATTTTTAAAGTGTTTATTGTATTTCTCAAACCTACGTACAATGTTGTTCAATTTAAAAAAAATTAAGAAAAGTGAAATTGATGTCAAGAAAGTCAAAAAGTTAAATTTTGAACCCATAAGTGGTATTTTTTTTTTATTATTTTGACTAAAAATGTTGATTTAACTATATTATTTGCTAGTTGTTAACAGAAATTAAGGTTATTGGTGAGTTTAATATCTAGATAACAACAAATTTGCAAGCATTTTCTTTCTTTTCAATTAATTGAATATTAATATTATAGGTATTAATATACGTACATACCATACTAACTAGTCAATCTAATTTTAATATTATTAATTGAAGATAATGTCAATCATAAAGAAACCTCATTTTATAACTATGTATAGCAATTTAAAAAAAATACACAATCATGCCATTATTAAATAACCCTTAATAGTGTTTAACAGTGGTATTGCCCTGCGTTTTTCCCTATTACAGCACCTATGGGATGAATTAGGGTAGTGACATTGTATTCTTAATCCGTCTCCACAAAGAAAATGTTTAGAATATTTTTTATTAATATTATCAATATGTAATTTATGTAAATATATTTAACAACGCTATCACTCGATGCATGTCCATTCTTATCCATAATAGAGATCTTTGCAGAGTATAGTATACTGGATAATGATCTTACATATCATGGCCTCCAGCCTCTTTTATTAAGTGTTGTGGTCTAATTTAGTCTAGTCCTTTGGTGAACTTGAGTTTTTCTTTACCAGATTGGCGATGGATCAGATGAGGGGCCTAAAAATGCTCGTGTAAAAGTAATTACAGGCAACAAACATAACAAGGGGAAGCCAAAAGCAGCCAAAGGTAACATAACTAATATGCCAGTAGTTGATATTTGTGACTTTTTGTTTTAGGATATAAGAAATTTTTTTTATAGAAACTGCATATGTTCATAGCTTCATATATGTATTTTAATGTTCATTTTTATGCATGGTTTTGCAAAATTAAATAGTTTAGTTGTATATCACTGTTCCTAATATACATATTTCATTGTTTTGTTTTACAGGTTGAATTTAATTTGTCTATTAAAGCATGATTTCTATTACTAATATAGATTGCTCTTGTCAGATCTTTTCTAACTGGGCATCATCGGCTCAGCCAAAGCTCCTTGTGGACATCCTTGGTTCTAATGCTCAGCAGTGGACGTTAGAACTGAGGATGTCCACAACAACTGAGTATCAACTGACTACCTAATGTCAGGAAGTAACTACTCAAATATTAAAGATTCCCAATGCAACTATATATTTCAAGTTTTCTTATGATAATCATCTTGTTTCTTTGTTTGTTTGTTAATAGCCCTAACTTATTATATAAATAGTAATTGTTCTATCAAGCGCATTCTATCTTATCAATAGAGTTATGCAAAAAAAAAGCTATATTCATCTTTCCTATTGACAAACTAAATAACTTAATAGTTAAGTTTAAAAATATATTTGTATATATTTTTTGAGTGAGTGTTTTCCAACAGCGGGTGATTATTTCATTGTGATACTGCCAGTGGAACAGAATTGATTTGATGTTGTATTTTTCAGAAGCATGTGTATAATTAATGCAAATGTTGATACTGTAATTTCATCTGTGAAATATGTTTTTATATACAAATATGCTCAAATTGCTATGATATTCTTACCATACACATTGATCGGGTTAAAATCTATCATGCTATTTGTTACTATGTAATGAAGTAGATATTTGTTTAAACGGTTTAGGTAATAATATATACCTTAAACTGTAACCAAAGTGCTGAGTAGTTGAAGTGCCTTATGGTGCAGATACGGACGATGAAGATGACCACAGGCCAGGTGACACTATTGGAACAGCTCTTGAACATCAATCCAGAAACCTGTGTGAACCAAAAAACGAAATGCCAAATGACATTGGTGAGTTACCAACAAATTTGCAAGATGGTCTGTGGCCATGTGACGAGTGCAACTGCACCTATCCTCTGCAGCAACTATTATACTTGCACAAAATGCAAAAACATAGACAAAGGAATTTTCAGTGCAATCAGTGTGATAAGTAAGTTATTTCCGATTTATTTTCTTAGCGATGCTTTATTGTAGTCCAAAAAGACAAGTTCTTAATGTTGCTTTTTTAGTCGCATCAAAGTTATCAGCTTATCATAATACGTCTGAAATTAGGTAATTTTATCGAGATAGTCGCAGTGAATCGGGGATAGACATTAGGTCTGAAATTAGGTAATTTTAACGAGGTATTATTTCGGTAAAGAAGGATTTTGATCCACCATTCAATATTCTTGAATGAACAATAATTTCTGTGCACCTGGTTTTGCCAAGAGAAACTTCACGAAGAAGTTTTCTCAAGTTGATAGCAAGCAGATGCTAGACGCTTCCAAAACGTGTAATGCGATTCGTCATCTTATCCATAAACACCAGAACCATAATTGTGCTAACATGAAAATAGCCATATTTCGATTTAATGTCACTATAATCTAACGTCTTTGTTTTGTACTATAGAAGTGACCTTGTTTCTTTTTAATTTTTTATCTATTATATCTTACTAACATACATGAAACGGACACAAAAAACGTCCAGACTCAGTTTTTTTTAAATTGATCTTGATGATGAAGATGGATCTTCTCTTAAGTTCTTCAGTCATTTTAGATTAAATATTATCATATTTCCCTTCATTAGAATATTCAACCAGCTATTCAGTCATATTAATAAATCCCCGTTATATAATACATATTCATTCTACTCAATTTAATGATGTTCACTCTTAGACATACGAGTAGACCTCTAACATATATGTATGTTTAAAATAAGAATCAACAAACATTTTATGCATAAGAACTCCTTTGTGCACTTGTTGGAGTAATAAGGACAAATAATTGAAAATTTCATAAAGATTATTTTGTATTATTTCAGTAAATTCTATAGTAATCATGATTTAGTCTCACATATGCAGCGACACACCAATGATGAAATAGTATTCGAATGTTTCGCCTGTGATAAAAAGTTTAAGCGCCTAATGCTTCTCAAGAGACATGAAAAGGTAAAGCTCACTTAATAATACAGGAAATTTCATGTTGTTTTTTTTATACTTTCAAAGAGTTAAAATCTAAATTAGTTTTATTTTTATTCTGCTCATTATGCTGTCATAGCTATCAAGTAACAAAAAAATTACAGCTCATTTTGACTCGTTTATCGGTTATCGCGGTAAAGACAAATTTGATTGAAATTGGTGCAGCGGTTTAGTCATGAAAGTGTAACAGGCAAAGTTACTTTCGAATTTATAATATTAGCATGGATATTATGAAATATATTCCATATAAATATAGTCAAATTCTTGGAAGTAGCTTTCATAAACTCAAGTTTAATCTTTTTTTGAAAAAATGCTTTTGAATTCTGAAATCAAAAAATGGTAACTGTCACAAACATAACTGCTGAAAAGTTTACATAACAAAAATGACGTCATTTGAAACTGATTAGTATTTTACGTTCTGTTTCACGTTGAATTAATCGTTATACTGTACTAACATAAAAATGTCGCGATGACTTAACAGTCACCACACAATCACAAAGAAGACTTAACAGTCACAAAACCGTAACTGGTTTTGTGACATTAATGATATAATTTTTAAACTTTTTTTCGCACCTCCCTGTTAACAAAAGTGATATATCAAAATAGTGATTTTCAATGAACTAAATTAAATTTCTAAATTTGTGGGTACATTTTATGATTACTTAACGTATCATTGGTAGACAACCTCCCACAATAT
Source organism: Hyphantria cunea (assembly GCA_003709505.1). Taxonomy (NCBI): domain Eukaryota; kingdom Metazoa; phylum Arthropoda; class Insecta; order Lepidoptera; family Erebidae; genus Hyphantria; species Hyphantria cunea. Next base: position 1,486,465 of record PKRV01002543.1, on the reverse strand, counting down.
CTGTTAATCTTTCAGTTAATACACTCAGATTTAGCCCTGCTAGTGTGTCCCTCCTGTCCAGATGCGTTCACAACTCAAGAAGAACTAGATGCACATACTGAGAAACATAATCTCTTCATGGAAAGACCATTTCCCTGCGACACGTGCGGCAAAAGGTTTGAATTCATCTTAAAATGATTGATTTGTTTATGTGTACGGTAATATAGTACTTAATTAAATATAATAGTTTGTTGCAAACGCAATAAGTTGATTATAGTCTACCAGTGTTTGCCCGCGGTTTCGCCCGCGTATATGTCGGTAATCCTTCCTCAATAATCAAAGTATTTAAATGCCAAATTTCAATGAAAGCGCGTAGCACTGCGTTTAGCCGTGAAAGCGTAACAGACAAATATTCATTCGTATTTATGAATATGAATGTATCAATATATGCATATTAGTATGGATTTGCGCTAAGAAAATAGTGACACGTCGATCGAGACCCGCCCCACGACCAATCAGATTTCAAGAAATTATCGTTTCAACTAACTCTTTGATTCCGATTGTTCAGGGTGCGCAATGTAACCTGTATATAGGCAATATTCTTTATTGATGCTCGGCTCCTATTAGTCATGTAGTAGAATAGCCTTTTTGGACAATTGAGCTATCCAATATTGATAACAATCAGCAATTGGAAGTAGTACTTCCTGAGATTTAGAGCATTCAACCAGATAAAATATTATTTAAATGAAATTGGATATTACATTTGAATAAAAAAACTAAACGTAATTGTATTTAATAGTACACTCACGTATAATGTATCCAGGACGGTAACAATTTGGCTAATATCTCTAGAACTCTAAAAGCTAGTAAAATGGATTAAAATACAAGCAATTTTGTACAATAAATTGTTATTACGTTTCTCAGTATTTGGTGTAATATTTGCATGCTTTTTGTACACTTTTTCCCGTGCGGAAATCCCCTCGGATACCACTTTCAGGTGGCATTTTGGACTCGAACCGATTAAAACCGCACGCCATCGCGGGTACTAAGAGCCGGGGAACCAGGTACACCCTAGGAAGGAAAACCACCTACGGTTTCTAGAAGGCTCCCTCCTGAGTGGAAACCCCGATGTTTCCGTTGCTGTCCCAAAAGGTGGGGCGCGAGAGCTGCGAAGCGCGCGCACCTCCCACCCAAGCCTGCTTCTGCTAGGGCCACAGATTGCCACATCTGTCACCCCCAGGCTTGCGCTTATGGAGGACGGAGATCATTTTGTGATCTCCGGCACCCGTGTCGTCTGCGGTACCTGCCCCGTTCCCGGACCGGGAGAGTTCTAAACCTCTCCTGGCCCCGCATGCTTTTTGTACACTGACATGATTTGATCTAGCATTTTCTTATGTATGAGCCTGCCATTGTGCCTGATAGAAAGCTTGAGCAGAATCCAAATGTGTTGGTGGTCATCATACTCGTTGTTGGTGCCGATTGCAGCATGGTGACACCATGACGGCCTATTGAGATGCTCCTGCATTATTGGGCCTCCGGTCTCGCACTCAGCAATGAAACGAGACAATACGAATGCTGTCATTTTAAGTCGGTCTTCTGTGAGGGGGTTAGTACCGCGTCGGCCAAACCTGCCCATTTATGCCGAAATCAGCGTGGCTCTTTTATCTTGAGTATTGTGACTCAGGTTTCTGAGCCGATATTGGATTCTACTGATCTATCAAAGTAGATTTAAACTCAGCAATTGTGATTAGGTTTCTTTGAGCTTTTTTCTCATATATACAAACGATTCACCATATTATTAAAAAGATCTCTGTGATATAGTTCTATTTGCTGATGATACATCACTTATTTTTAAAGTCGATTGTAAGAAAACAATTTTTGACGATGTGAATCGGGGGTGGTTTGGGGATGTTAGTGTTTTGACTGTTGCATCGCAGTATATATTTGCCAACATAATGTTTGTTAGACAGCACATTGTTGATTATAGGAAGAACAGTGATGTACCCAGTATTAATATGACGGGCAAGTCTCAACTCGTTGGTACCTATCATCGTTTACATAAGGTATACAATCAACGATTATCTAAACGACAAACAGTCGTGGGCTTAAGGTGTCATTAGATTATTTACCCAAAAATTTCTTTGTCTTATAATTAAGCTAAATTATTAACAAATCATTGTTAGTTGAAAGTAATGCGTGACGATTATTAAGATAATTTAATTAGTAATGATTTGTATCAGTCTCTCGACTATGGTTTGTCATGCTCACTAAAATGTCATTGCTTGCGGTGTTGTCGTGGGGCGGGTCGTTTCTTTCCCTCTGATATGGCGAGAGAGACGATGGCTGGTCCATGCGTCATACTCGTGAACGGGTGCTGATTGGGGTGACTGGTCGGCCTAGTCAGCGATGCTATAGCCAATACTATTAATTTAGTTCGTTTAACTGCTACTTTTGCCCTTTTAATCCAGTCGCGAATTATTTTAACAGTAGATATTGTAACTGAATGTAAGTAGATGTGCACCTTGAATGATTTCTATGTTTGGGTTCAGACCTCAAAAGATATCACTGCTTTTTGTTTTTTTTTTTTGTTAGTACGTTAGCTTTTGAAGCATTTAATGTAACGTAAAAATTCAGGTGGTAACAGCTTGCACACACTCAACCATTCATGTAATACTATTACTATTGTACCTAAAAATCTGACTTTTAAAAAGAGTGGCCGTGAGTTTCTTTGGCAGTATTCTTCTCATAAGGCCCTACGCATTTTGGGAACTGGAATTTATGGATCGACACAGTGAATTTTGGTGTTTTCACCAAATTCACCTTGACAATAGAATACATCTGGCGATTTTTATCTGTAGCTTCAATTTAACGTTCGTAAATGTCACTATAGTGTCTTAATTGAATAATTAATTTTGAATTTGAACTTTCAATTTGGGGCTTGGACTACGTGAGAACCTTTTTTTTCGTCTCATGCTTACATCTTGTACGTAAGTACATATCGTGCTGCATGCTTATGTGCATTGTGATAGATAAATATAGAAATTTTCCCCATCTTGATCATAATAAGACGGACACGCATGATGACGTCGCCTTTTATAGTCCGTTCGCTTAGGCTGCTTAAGTCAAAACGAATAAAGAGATTTAGCAACATCCGTAAGAAATGGATTACCTTATTAGTTTTACGTTATCAGTCCTCGCGCGCGTCCCCAGATTAAATGCAGAAGAGTTGAAAGAGTCATTGTGCAGTTCACAATCATACACTGATGGCTTTGCAAGTATCAGGCTGGCTCCAACCGTCATCAAACACCGTGTGCGTGAATATTCTATGCCAGGAACCTTTTTACATTATTATTCAGTCTCACACACTCGTTTATTCAAATAAAACAAGGTGTGTAAAATTTACTATACCAAATGTTGTATAGATTATTGCGTCTGTTTGTGTTGATCTATGACTTTTAACCTTGGCTTCAATTTAATGTTCATAAATGTGAAATTTCGGACATATTATGGGGACTAATCTAAATTACTAATGACCAATAACTATACACCATTTTATCTATTGGCGTTTGTTACGGAAAATATAATAGCCTATGTTTCTATGAGAGGTGCAGCTTATTTTTATTAACAAATATACTTATATTTTAGCCATTACACAAAACTTAACAAATAATATACAAACACCTTCCTCAACAATCGCTATCTATAAGTAGAAACCGCATAAAAATCCACGCGGTAGCTTTTGAGTTTTTGCCATTGCTAGCTTTAACAGTTTCTGAGATATTTCTAAATTTGCAACTTGCCAGGATCCATCGCACGCGACTGTATATGTGTTTATATATGTATTTTACAGGTTTATTAAAAAATCAACGCTCCAAAGGCACAAGGTCAATCTTCACGATAAAGAGGCATCCTTCGCTTGCCTATACTGCCCAGCGCGTGAGTCCACAACCAAAATCATCACTGTATTTAACCATTAAACACACTAGAACATAAAATCATTAAACATAAAAATGAGCTATGAACATGCGTAATAGTTATGGTCAACTTGTATTTCATTCGTTCATTATGTTTAAAAGAAATATTTAATAGATAGTCAAGTTAACCTTAAACTGACAAACGAATGTTTTATTAACGACTATTCAAAAAAATAATGTGCGAATGATATAAGTTTTTAAATATATTTTAATTATTTTCTAATGTCTAAAAAATATTTATTTTATATTTAAATTCTAAAAATGATACGTTTTTATAGGTTTTTTATCAGTATCAAAATTGACGAGCCATGTTCGTGGTCATGCAGGAGATAGGTCCTTCCCATGCAAATACTGTAACAAGAGTTTTATGAAATCTCACCATTATACTAGGTAAGAAACTCGTGGAATTCTAACTATGGGTTGTTAGCTATTCAGTACAAAGATGTAGTCCATTTGAATTGACTTACGTGAATTTAGTGTTCTTAACTTTAGCCAGGTATTAAAAAAACACGAAAAAAATATCCTTGCCCAATTGATTTAATACATTAATTTTGAGTAGTTTTGTCGAGGTAATGCTGTTCACTGCTGAACAAAGCTTTCCACTCAAGTAACGACAACCACCCCGTTTTAAGCATGCTGTAGTATTTTTTTTTTTTTTATATTTAAGCTGCCAAAATTATTCTGCCCTGCCTGATGGAGAGCATGAGCAGAATCCAAGAGTGGTGGTCACCATCCTCAATGCGAAAAAGTACAACGCAGCATGGTGATCCACACTATGGCGGCCTGGGGGGAAGGGGAATGGTGAGGGGGATAGGGGGCGTTGGATTGGGGTATGGGCCTCCGGTATCCTCACTCACTCGATGAAACACAGCGTAAGCGCTGTTTCACACCATCATCATCAGCCTATCGCAGTCCACTGCTGGACATAGGCCTCTCCCAAGGCCACTGAGCCCGGTCTAGTGCTTTTGTCGTCGCCGCCGACTCTAACGCAAGTCGTCCCACCATCTAATTAATTTTATCATCAACTTTTTCTACAAGTCATAGTAACAATGATGTATATTTATTCCAGACATCTTCGCGTTAAACATCGTGAGGCTATAAGCACCTGTCGAGGACCTTTCGGCGAGTCCCCAGATCAGTATCGTTGCGAACAGTGTGATGATACCTTTTCAACTCAAGATGATCTCATATATCATTCGGCTATACATGCTACTCAAAACCTTATCTGTCCACTTTGCCAAGAGAAGTTCGAAGACGTTGATGCTGTTACTGTTCATATCAAGTCCCACGTAAACGGTATGTGGGCACTGCATGTTTTTGTAGTGCATGAATGCTATCTAAATACTATCTATTTGCTGAATGAAAGTATATATTATATATCAGTCTATATTTTGCAAAAACATGCATGACTTTTATAGTTTAGGTTACAATTATTTAAGCTGTTTCCGTTTTTACTTCCAACATTAACCAACAACGAAATGACATTAACTTTATTAATTTAAAAACATCACAATTTTACACAAACGCTGTAGAAATTCTGTCAAAATTCCATCTAAAGTTTTTTATCATTTATATCAAGTGATTTATTTGCATCACTACGCTATCCAACTGTATGGATAGTAAAGTGCTTTAAACGGTGACGGGATAATACTTTATGTGAATCACAAAATGCTGCTCGGAGTCTGGGTGTTCTTCGTGTCCGTAACTTAAATGTTGAAATGGTCCCCTACGACATGACTATTCTTAGTGCAAAAGTTGTCTTAAAATCAATCTAATACTTTAAGTAAAGTCAATCTTATAAAATTTCTCGGCTTATGATATGATACCATTGACCTGCCACTTTAGGCGTACTGGAAACGGAATAGTTGAAAGGAAAGTAAACTATTAAGTCCGAACGTTCTAACAGTAAAATGCAATCAAATGATATCACAAAAATTCTATTATTGTCCAATAGGTACAGAATTTATGTGTGATCTGTGTGAATTGGTGTTCACCTCAAAAGAAAAACTGGACAATCACATCACCAACGCTCACGAAGACGAACTACGTAGTGAGGTATGTATTATTCAGTATAATTTAGGTATAGTTCGATGCAAACTTGCTGGCGGTTCGGAAGTAAGCTGGGATCACCTAATCGAAAATAATTAGATACGTGAATAAAAATAAGTTCTTATTTTCTAGCTACAATAGTTTAGAAAACATGAATAGCCATTCTTAACCGAAATTCAATAGGAAATGGAATGAAAGGAGAAATTGAAAATCGGTTCTTAGATTTTAATAGTGTATGAACGCAACTCTCATACTCACGGCAGACATGGCTGGACTGTACATGTTGAATTGCCATTTGATGACACTGAGCATCGAGGCCGATACTCGAAGAAACTTAACTATTGCTAAAGAAGATGATGCGTATTACACAAAATACTAGAGAATTTTGATTATACAATATAACCTTTTATTTATTGAACGTCGTAGATACAACAGAATTGTCTGGCGATCCTAGCGAGGCATTATACTGTCAGTACCAAAGGAAATCAATATCAGTTTAATTTAAACACACAAAACCGTAATTTTTTTAGTACACGCGCTGAAATGTTTATAGGTTAGGTATCATTTCTTAGGTTTGGAAACTAAAATTTTACAATGTTTTCTGGTAAATAGAGATGGTAAAATAATAATCAAACATTCATGGTCGAATTAGTGTTGTCGTGAAGTCAACGGCCCCTTTGCATACGGTTTGAAATTTAAAAAAATTGCGAAAAATGAAAGATCTTAAAAATTCAGAAGAAAATATGTATATATATATATACAATAGTAGACGAATGACCGGCCACCAATAAATAGGTCACTGTGAACTTTTAACTAAACTGAAAAAAGTCTATACAATCCATAACCATCATGATTTAGCGGATGCTAATTTCGTATGATATCAATAATATAATTTTTCCATAGGGGACGGGACAGGATGAATCTTCGATTGAAATGGACGTAGAAGACGATGAAGAGGAATCTACTATTAATAGTAAGCAATTTTCTTTTATCTTAATTTCCATTATCAAAAATATTAAATACAAGTACATATTTCAATAATGACCTACTGCTTGATTTGTTTGAGTTACTTAAATATAGGCTAGGAAACTTAGTTTTTAAAGTGATGTTTGCAAAGACCTAGCTTGTTATCTACTCTACTAGAGAAGTTCTTGTCCACGAAAACCTATATGTAGTGTTACAATACTTGTAGAAAAACTTGATAATAAAATTAATTAGATGGTTTGACGCCTTGCGTAAGAGTCGGCGCCGACAGCAAACGCACTAGACGGGCTCATTGGTTTGCCTTGGGAAAAGCCTATGCCCAGCAGGGGACTGCAACGGGCCGATGATGATGAACAAAACTTCCACAACTAATGTTTTATAGCCGCAGCTTCTAATATAACACATTTTGTATAAATTTAATTTCAGTAAAAGAAGAAGATGACCACATGGTGGTCGAAATAAAGAAGCCTGATGATTTTATGGTAAATATTCAACTTGATTACATCGTAAGCTATATTTACAGTATAAAAGTAATAATAATTACTCTTATATTACAGCTCACAACCTCACAAAGTGAAGAATTGGGAGCTGAAAATACTAATTCTGAAGGTAAATAAATATATTTATGTGATAAATATGACTGTACCTACTCAACATTTTTTAAAATAAATTTGCAATCCTTACCTTAGTGACACAAATACATTTTAATATGAGTTATTAATCTACATTAATAAAAAAATGAACTTAAATAAATTGTATCTTAAACTAACTTTTTTAAAATATGTTCTTCCATTGTTTATATTACAATGCATTGTATAAAGCGGCGTGCTAATCTGCCTGCAAATCTGCCTGCAATAGGCGGTAAATATTTGTATTATATGTCTCTTTTCAGAAAGTGATTCAGAAATGACCTTTACTGATTTAGCAAATGTGGACCCATTAGCCATAAGTAAGAAAGCAGCGGCAAATACAGTTTCCGAAAAACCTCAATTTCCTTCTGCTGCGGTTATGGCTGCGGCTCCTAAAAACACAGAGAAGGATAATTTGCAGGTAATTAATTATCTTCTACTATTATATTCAGTAATATATATCCTAATAGTACTCAATAAAGTGGATGACACCTTCGTCAAATTAGTTGCACTTTAATTACTATCTGTCAAAACGTTAACTTTGTATGAAAAAATTACTAAATACAAACTTGTGACGTCACTTTTAGGCTACTCAATTGAGCAATATATTTCAATGTTGATTTGATTAAAAATTGTAATTTATTTTTATTATATTATATTTTTGTTAAGTATAATTATATTTTTTGAGATGTTTTGTGATATTTTTTTAAAGAAAGAGACTTGGGTATTTATTTACGATACAGTCAACTACTATATCGTATCTATATATATACTCTATAATTGTGCTAACTGTGCCAATGGTACTAAATGGCAATAAATCTCTTACAGACTGCTCCTATATTACGAAAAGCAGAAGAAATCAAACGCAAAGTACAGTCCACAATCGAAGCCATACCAGAAAAAAGGAATATAAAAACAGAGGGTAACAACACTGGCGCTAACGACAAGTCGTTACGCTTATTGGAGAAGGAGTTGCAAGAGTTGAAAAGAGTAAGTATCTTGTACTTAAATCGTAGAAGTAATCTTTTTGTAATGTAAAATCGAAGTATTTTTTTCTGTAAAAGTATTACATAATAAAAAATCTATTTTAATGTAAAACTACAATATGATATATATGTTTACTAATAATTTCAGACTAATACGCGAACTGAAGTAGTGAAAACACCAGCAAAATCTGTAGAAATGTTACGAAACAGGCGGCTACAGATACACACCTCTACTCCTAAGTTAAAGTGAGTAATAAGATAATGTTAAAATGTACTCACTTTAAGTTAATATACAAGATTATTTTCCAGACTAAGGATTATTAATACATTTATTTTATCCGTGATTATATGCCACAGAACACCTGCAGTGGAGGAAAAGAAAACTCAAATAATTACAAAACCACCAGCTTTAGAGAAGAAACAACCTGAGAGACGCATTTTCACCAAAGAAAATAAAGAGCCCAAAGAAGTAAAAGATATGAAAGGAAACAATATTAGTGTAAAAGAGGAAAAAGATAATAAAGAGAAGGAAAAAGAGAAAGAGACACCGAAGGTAAAATATAAGAATGATATAACTTACAATTGTAAATTTATAGCTTTACATAATATAAAATGAAGTTGCTTCCGCTGTCTGTTTGCTTAATCTTCTAAACTACGCAACGGATTTCAATGCAGTTTTTAATGACAGGTAGAATGATTCAAGAGAACGGTTTATATGTGTAATACATGCATACTATAGTATAGGTCATCCGAGAATTTCAAAGACGTGCGAAATCGGGACAAAACGCTAGTTTAATTATAAATATAAGTTAAAATAAAACTATTATCAACGGCCGTTAAAAATTCATGTTTTGCGAAAAGCAAATTATTTTTTTGCTTTATCAGTATAATGACATGTTAATAGTAATATCTTTCAGAATGTCGCCAAAAACATGATCAATGACAAAAGCGCTGGAGAAGAAGGCATCCGCCGTTCAACTAGACCCTCGAAGATCAAGGATTATGCGAAAATGATTCGTGACAGGTACCAAAGATCTCAAAATTCTCCTTTACTGTGTCAGAACACAGCATGTCTTGATGCTTCAGCTAACTGTTGTTTAGTTCCTTAAAAGTTTCAGCTAGTTATCTACCATATAACAGTCAAAAGTTGCTGAAATTGGTCATATATGTCTCTATATAGCCAAGAGTGTAACCAAAATATAAAGTTATTTCACAGATAACTTGACATTAGTCTCTCAGGGAAATCTTATTAGTAAATTATGAAACTGGCCCTATTCTCCTAAATAAAAGAAACTTCTCTGATTTGTTTTAGCACTTTTTTACAATGGAAAGTGTCTAGAAAGAGTATAATTATTATTATGTCTTATGTAATTGACTGCACGGTTGGCTTAGTGGTTTCAGTGGTCGCCACACCACTTCCTACTGCGCCAAGTGTTGTGGGTACAATTCCTACATGGGACAACACTTTGTGTGATCCATAAAATGTTGTTCTAAGTCTGGGTGTACTTTGTGTCCGTTACATGTATGTTTGTAAAGATCCCCGCGACACAGGAATGTATATTCCCAACGCGGGAGATGTCGTTTAAAAAAAAAAATATATATATATATTATTCATTTTTTATTTTGATTCAGATCACAGGAAAGCGAAGATGAAGATGATTCAGATGAAGTCGATGAAGAATATAAGGAAACTGAAAAGGCTGTAGAGGTGAGTAGATGCAACATGCACTGAATTTTCAATAGTATCATTACAGTTGGTGCCCTTTCAGTGACCAATTGGGCGCTCATAGCCCAGTTGCACTCGGTGATTAGAAACAATCATCGAGGGTAAGCAACGATGGCGCGGTCAGTACCTGGATGGGTGACCGCTGGTGGCATGTTACCATGAGCGTCTCCGTGATTCGGAGGTCACGTTAAGCAGTCGGTCCCGGTTGTTATCATACGATAACAGTCGTGAAGCTTAGTTGGAGGCCTTCGGGCGGCTTAAAAACATCCAACGGCAAGATTTACGTAGCCACAACGTATTCTTGCCAGTCCCCAACCCGCACTTGGCCAGCGTGGGGACGTATGGCCTTAACCCTCTCCTGAGAGGAGACCCGAGCCCAGCAGTGGGACATTATGGGTTGTTTGTTTGTTGTTTGTTTGTCAGTGACCAATTATCCCATCTGACATGTCTATGTTAGACATGGGGAACCCTTGAATAAGATTTTCAGTAAATTGTGCTCTTTAAGTCTTCAATCTTCAGTTTACAGACATTTGTCATCCTTTAAACATCATCCTCTGCTTTCCAAGAAACTCTTCTGTATCAGTTAAAATTAGTGAATCAGAATTTTTTAAACATTTTTAAATTCGAACTATATATACTTTCTGTAAACTTAATTATTGCATAAATTTTAATAAACTCGATATAGGCTAACGGCCAATGGGCGAAATCAAGCGAGTATCGAAATCAAAAATCTAAATAGGTGAAGTACAAAAATATGAGTGTTTTTTTTATATTGACCTATGTAACATATCCAGTATAAGATACTTATCATGACAGTTAAATTTACACACTGGACACATAAGATCTTTTGTATCCGTTTTCACATATTGCATAATTATATTGCCACACTAATCTCGTCATTCAAAACTCGCTTTACACTAAGAAATAAATGTTTATAATTATTTTTATTGTGTATCTTAGAAACCCAAAGCCCGTAGGGGTAGTATAAAGACTTCGGCCAAGCCGTCGCCGATAGCGGTTGCCTCGCCGGCCACCACGCCTGCAACACGTAAACGCGGCCGCCCAAGGAAGGTTAACCCACCTACCACGTAAGTGTACCTGTATTTTAATCATTAGAATGACTTCCACATGAACAATTTATTAGCATAAAATTCGAAATTTAACCATATCACACATAGTTTAAGAATATCGTCAAACATACGTAAGTGTACTTATGTTTGGGAACCAAAATCAATCGACTTACTTCCACATACACAACTTTTCAGTAAAAGAAACGAAATTTAATGTTAATATTTTATTGTTATACATAGTAAGGCAATTTATCAGCGAAATGTAAAAAAATAACCATTCTACACTAAACATACATTAAAAAGTATTACAACGAAATGAGAACGTCCGCCCTTCTTTCAAACTACATAACTGAGTTTGATGCGATTTTCACCAATAGAATGAGTGATCCGAGAGGAAGGATATGTATATTACATGTATGTTATACTCATGGCAAAGAAAAATCCAGAATTTCAAAGAAAGCAATGAGAAACCGAGGCGGGTCGCTAGCTGAATAAACTAATAAGAAATAGTTTTAAAAACCATAACCTGCATTGATTAAATTTATATAGAGTATGACATCTGGGCCATTCTTGCAAATCCATGGACACCTCATTAAAATGGATGCAGTAGTTGACACACAAAGACAAACCAAACAATTACCCATCTTTTTGCAAAGTTAAAAAAAAATAGTCGGATATAAAATTATGTTAAAACATGTTTATTTTTTGCTATGCTTATATTACATGTGTATTGTGAATTTTACAATTGTACACGAGTTTTAAACGAGTGGTAACTCTTCTTTCTAGGCCGGCTAAAGTAAAGAAAGAAGACTCGGAAGAAGTTAAATCTGATGATGACGATAAAGAAAGTGAAAATGATACTAAGCCTAAACTGAACGCATCGCCGGCTGGAAAAAGGAATGAAAAAATGGAGATTGTAAGTTACAATTTTGTTGTCATTTTCTTACGTTGTTGACATACCCAAAAGTCGAACTAAACGGTTTAACGGCTCGTTGTTGGTGAGAGTCGCCGAGAAACGACCTGCCTGGGTCTATTTTTCCTTATGAATTGAACTCTGCAGCCTTTAAGAGTAGAGTGAACAGGTTTCTTTTAAATGGGCGTGTACTACCTTTGCCTTCATCTTCACTTTCCATCAGGTGAGATGGAAGACAAACGCCTATTCCATTACAACTATAAAAAAAAACAAATATAATAAATGATATTTATAATCTAAGTGTATAAGTATTATAAACAAGCCTTTGCCCTCGTTTCGTCCTGCGTTCATGTCGTTTATCGCAGTAAAAAATAACATTTGTCCTTTCTCAAAAATCAATGTATCTTAATGCAGAATTTCATTGTAAGCGTAAAAATACAGAGTTACTTTCTGTTTATAATATTAGTATATATTAAACAGGGTGAACTACAATAAAATATATTTCTCTTAGACACTACTTTATTACCGTTAAAAAAACAAATAAAAATGAAATAACTACAGATTTTCCATATAATATGTAAAGTTAATACGAGTATATTAAAATAACTATTTATGTGTATTTGGTATTCAAGGTGAAGGATATTAAATCTGTCGACGAAGTGAAACCTGCCGCCGGAGTATTGGTGTCGCCTACGGGACAGACACTGAAAAAGGTATTATTTTTTTAAATTTCATTTATTAAAAATATTAGTTTAGTATTAGTTACAAAGTTACTGAGCTAACCTGTGTGAGTTGAAACCCCACATGGGGACACTTTGTATGTATTTCGAGTTTTAATTTTTAGTTAGGATACCCTAAGGATTACTAAAAGTTTATAGCTTGGTAAATACTATTTTTTTTTACAGATACCGATAAAAGCGCTGCCTCCTGGTATAAAACCGTTGCCTTTACCAGTCAATGCAAGACGTGAGTATAATCGCATTTTTATCAATAATAATAATTCGCTTAAATAATGAATTGAACACTTGGCTATTTGCATTCTAAATATATCGTCAGTATATTTTTAATAACTTTTATATTTTTGACATAAAAGTTTAATGAAAAAAGAACAAATGGTTTTAAGATAATGATAAAAAGAAATTTGAATTATTGAAGAGTTTGGTTTCACGTATTTATTCATTTATTTTCATTAGCTCTGGCTGGTGGCGAAGTGTGCGAAATGCAGATTGGCACGAAAGTGGTAAAAGTACAGAAAATTGTCATGACTAAAGCTGAAGTAGAAGCAATGGCTAAAAAGGGACTCGTAGAAATGAAGGTGAGTATTACAATGTTTCATACATTTGAATTGTAATGTCAGATTATCGAATATATCAGAGCCATGCTCAGTATCCAGCTTTATTTTCGAATATTCAAGTTGTATTATAGACATCTATTTATTCTATCTCTATCTACGTTTTATTATAAGTCTTACTACTTAAAAATAATGTATAACAACGATTATTTCATGTATGAGCATAGATACATTTTGCCTCTGAATATTATTTCGGAACATTAAACATAACAATACTATCCCAAGATCTCACAAAAGATGAATAAAATGAACGTGCTAATTAATAGTGAAAAAGAAAATTGAAATGAATGATGTCGTTTTTGTTTCAGGATGGCACAATGGTATTGAAACAAGGTATAAAGCTCCCCACTTCGGATCCAGCCGCTATTAAGAACCTAGTCGGAGATGGTTAGTATAATATTTTTATTCATGTTTAAGACTAACAAGTTACAACAATTTTCATCTAAAGCTGACCACATCTTGATATATCTAGAAAAAAATACTCGAAAAGCGGCGATTAATGACTCTAATGCATTATTCTAATTGAAGTTAGTAACAAAGACAATTTAACGTGGCAATGCTGCACGTATAATGGGCACCTTTCCACCGGAAGGTTTTAGGGATGGATAATATTTTTTTAACATGACCTGTAATGTTTTTCTTTTAATATATGATAATGTAATGTATGTGTAAAACTCGTCTTTTGTATTTTTTTTTATACTATAACAAATAATTTGCCAAGACAATTTTAACTAATCACCAAATTTCTTTCAGAATCAACAAAAGAATTTCCTAGTAAATCAGATAAGGCTACCCCTACACGATGTAATATGGACGACGAGACATAGTTTTAGTTTAAGTAGAAAACCATGAATTCCAACATTTCTCTATTTTGGTACTTAGATTTTAGGCAGAAAATTATTATCAACTACGTCTATTATATAAAAAAGTAATCACTGATTCGTATTATTCACTAGAAATGCTGGTTCAGATTATGCTTATATTAAAGCATTAAAATTATAAACTAAATAATGTTAAAGTGTAATTCCTCTTATAATACATACTGTACAACATTTCAAAATAACGTGTATATGCAATAATGTAGTATATCAATACATGTCGTGTTATTTTGAATAGATCTATATTACGTTTAAGTTATGTACTTGTCTTTTTTACAATAATTATTGTCATCTATTTCTAATATTATGAAATGTGACCTGGAAACATGATTGAATTAATTCAACACAATCCATCTTGTTTATAAGGTAATAAAATAGATATAAAGTATGGTTCTGCCTTTTATTTCTTATCAAAGAATGTTATTGTAGTCAAATACCATAGTACAACGGCATGATATTTGAATGGAAATTTTTTTTACTTACCAATAGATGGCGTTATTCATCTCGAAATAAACAAATTAAATAGATGTCGCTAGTATGAATAAATTTTACCGCCCTTCGAAACGTACCTCGGCGGCTGGTTCAAAACATTTTATTCAAACGACATCACAAAAGCGCGCCAGACGGTTGCGACAAACTAAATATAATTGAAATTACGGCCTTAATATTTTGTAAATATTAACACTTATAAAAAATTGTAACTGAAATAACTTCAGATAGTGTAGTGACTAGATCCGTGAACATCGCGAGTTTAGTTCAACTGCGAATTTATCACAGGAGTTAGTCGTTTTAACTACGTGAGTATTATTTTTCTTCACAATATACATGCCTACTAAAGAAATAATGTCAAGCCATAAACAATTTTTGTTTAATTTTGGTAACGGAAAATAAATATTTTATTAGTGTTGCTAAAAAGGTAGAGAATTTATTTTTACATAATAATGAAACTCTTTGTAAACATCTTTTTAATTTTTTTTTAAAAGAATGAACAACAACTAATTAATATTTTTTTCTATATTGGGGTTATCGGGATTGGAGTAGTTTCACGAAGCACTTCATCATTTTCACAATTGATACATTGGATAAGATAAGATACCAGTTGTAAACGTTACGGTTCTGGGACAATTGTGTATTTTGTTTACAAAACACTTGCATTACTAGATTAACTCAGAACACTTAAGTAAAGGTATTTTAATTTTGACGTAAAAATTTGAACAACGTCGAAAAGTTTAATTACTTTAACCTGACTACGTATAAACATATGATGTATAGCCAATATCAACTGGGCTATTATTTTTAATCTATCACTAAAATCGATTCTGTAGTTTACGCGCTATGGTGGAACAAACAAACACAGATTGTCAAAACTATTACCTTTTTCTTATGACTTCGCCGTATTCGCAAAAAATATTGGGATTTTACTCTAATGAGACTTCCAAGAAAAGCAAAAATTATTCTTTAACTTTCCTATTTTTATGTCGTTTGCTCAAAACTTCTGTTGCTCTCGGTGTGTGTTTTACTTGTTTCAGTTAGTTCACACGCTACAGTCTTAATTGAAAACTTTATGAAATTTTAAAATTAGAACTTTTAGAAAACTATATCCCCATTGTTTAGTCTATCCATTTCGTAAGATGTAGGCATGTTTATACCTTCAATCTTATTAGTTTAGAGAAAATGAAAGAGAGGGAATGAGAGAGAGACCTGGTTAGACATACCCAGAATCCTGTGACGTACTTTTGGAGACGTGCCCTGAACACGGCAAAATTATCTACAATAATGATAAAAACTATCTAGTGTGTGAAAAGAGAAATACACTTATCGAATGTGACTGAACACTTTTTCTCAGTTTTGAGGCATATGATTGAAGAAACAATTTTCACGACAACAATACTTACAACAGATTATTTCAAATGATCGAAAATGCCTTAAAATAAAATATTTTGCTGAACCGAATATGAAGACCCGATCGGTACCTATAGGTTAATACGAAAAGAAAACAGAAAAATCTGCATACGAATGTATAGGTAAATGAGATAAATAGATGTCAAACATACGTTCGTACGTAGCAACCATATTTTCACGATAAAATAATTATAAATACTTACCTACATTTCGTTAAGTGCTGTGTATTTTCGAACTTTTCAAATAAACTCTTATCTATTCTGAATCATTAGGAATGCACATATATGTTTCAATAAAAGTTTTTTCCATCCAAGACCTATATTTGTTCTAAATAAGGATTAAAGTTGTATAGTTAGATACACATAACACCTATATCTACATATAAATGATAACTAGGTACTAGGTATAGATGCATATCTGCAAGAACATTTCAAATGAGTATATTTTAAAATTTCAGCATTTTTTTTTATTCGACTGTAGCAACACGTTATGTAGTATCATGATGATGTTGACATACTTAACATGTTATATATTTTTCATTTACAAACTATGTCGTTTAGTACCGCATTCGTTGACATTGAGACATGAAAATCGTAAGTAAAATATACAGCGCAAACATATTCAGTTATCATGTAAGTGCTACGTTGGTACTATGACGAAAACTCGCTAAACGATTAGACATGCCCTGAGAGCAGGAAGCCACTGGCTGGTCACAGTTGACATAATAGGTAAAATTACAATGTACCAATTTTAAGAACCACGTGCCTAACATTTTCTACTAGCTGAATACGGACAAAGTATATAAAAATCCCACAAATCCGAATCACGAAAAACCAAACCTAAATTTAAAAATTAATCGAAAACATCTATAACACAAACCCTTGATTGCCAGAGACTATTCCATTATCTTATATTCTTAAATATAATAACGAATTCACTATAAATTAAGACGAGAGCAAGATATTAGATTTCATGTGAAGAGGTTGAGGATCGTTTCCCCTACAGAAATAGCAGTAAGCAACGCAGCTTTAAATACTGGTGAATACCACTCGGTGACTAAATTCTCTATCGTGTTATTCTTTTTATTTGTTTTACCTTATCGTCATCTAGGAATACAAAATCCAATGGAGAAAGAAGTGTCCGGGAGCACTTTGAGCGCACATTTGGATATTGACTGAGAGCGGACGGACACACTGCCGTAATTTTTCCGCCCTTTGTAAAGTGCTGCAAAGACATAATTTCGACAGCTGACAAAATTCTAATTAATATATAGGAATATAGGCTAGATGTCTAACTAATGAAATATTAAAAACTTTCTTATATTTTAAGTACTTATAAATTTTAACTCAACAGCCAATAAAAATAAAATATAAAAAACAAAACAAGATTTGGCTATGTATACGCTCAGCTAATCTAAGATGCCGGGCACCTGATTTAACAATCACACAATTGACTTGACGTTTGCGATATTATAGTCATGCACATTGCAAAAAACTACTCAACTGAATACAAAACACTCAAATGTATATACATACATATATGTAATATGCTACTTTTGTGGTATTTTCCTCCTTTCGTTGTCGTGTTGTTTTTTTGTTTTTGTTTTTTTTCTCGTATTAGATACTTTGGACAGCCATTTAGATACGAAATTTGCTGTAATCGTTTCAACGTATTGCTGTAATACTGGATTTTCCCAATACGCAATATTAACATTTAGCTTCTTTCTATTCTCAGAAATTCATATAATTTAAGAACGAATGGATAAAGGTAGGGTACCTAACAAAAAACAGAAATACCTCTTCGGGTAATTAATTACAGTATTTACGTTCTCATTTTGATACGAAAGCCAATTTTTTATCATGAGTTTTAATTGGTACTCTACCAGTTTGAGAAGAAATAATAATTATCATCTAATTGTTTTCACTTAATTGGGCATAGATATTAACTTAGGTACATTTTAAATCTTCAAATAACATACATTTTGGATATTTTTGATCCTATATTAATAGAACTTTTAGTTACGCAGTTTTAATCGGCTGTAATTCTAATGTCAACAACAAAGCCCTTCTTTAAACATCATCACATCACAAAATAAGCCAAACTGAAGCTTGACATTTTAATGTCACATAAATAAACAGACCGTTAAACCAGATTAAACATCTGTTTAGAATGATGTCCATATGAGTGATGGTTGTCAGTGACGATGACCGTGGCATGCTTCGTAGCTCGTAGCTAAAATGCTACTTAGAACGAACACTCGTGATGTGACAACTATGACGAAGAGCGTGCGAACTGGCTGCATACGTCAACGGCTTCTTCAGCACCGTGGCGAATACTCCATTCAAGAGCATCACGCCAGCGTCGCCTCGTCTTATTGTAATCATGACAATTATGAAGTATGTGTGTAATACGGTGTTACACGAACAAATGATTCTTTAAAAGCTGTTAGGCTTATATATATATATACCTAGGTAGAATAATTCTGTTCTCGAGCTAGTAATTTAAGTAGATATAATTTACTGACAACAAGCACAAATTATAAATAAACCTATGTCATTTGAAAGTAGTAGACGAAGGCTTACTTTCTGTATGAAATCATTTAACTCCCTACTATTTTAAAAACTGCTACTTGTATTATTACTAACGATGACAAAAAGCCGGGTACCATGTCGATACTTCCGTCTCCACAAATAGAATGGCAAAATGCTTTATCATAGTCGGTTTGTAGGGCTATAAATGATAAAGTTAAAACCTCAATAGAAACTGAAAAATACTACGTATAAGTGAAAAATAAAATCTAAATATAGTTTAGAAAAATTAAAAAACACTTACAAAAGTCGGTTACAGACAGCAAACAATACATACAGTTAAAGCCAATAAAAGCGTGTTCAAAATATATTTTCCTTAACGTGTATGTTCACTATTGTTATAGCACCTTGTTTTAATAAATATTTTATTGTTAAATGTGCATATAATAAATAAAAAAAATAACAAATAAATCGACTTCAGGAATTGGCTTTCAAATAAAAAAGAAACATCAAAATTGGTTCATCCAGTCGAAATTTCTGAGGTAATAAACATTTTAAAAAATGGTTGAATTGAGAACCTCCTCCTTTTTTGAAGTCAGTTAAAGATACTCAGCTTTTATCCGCTCATACTTTCCTCCTTGCTCTATTTATTAATTAACGGACTCGTTACTCAATGCAAATAGGTGAAGCTTTTTACTTTAAACAGTATAAAATTATGAGATAAAAATAAATTCACTTGAGTATTACAACTTGAACAAATAAAATAATGTATTTATAATCTCACATCTCAGTAACCCAGAAAAGTAAGTTAGTACTTTTAGCCCTAACTACAAAATTTATTGGATATGTTTACTCATAGTGGACAACGTCAATCAGAGCGGCTTTTTTACTAACCGTATGTTCTAAACAGGTGACAGCTGCTATCCATACAAATATTGGCTCGTATCATTTATCTTACAGCCTGTAAAGATTACGACATTTAAACTATCAAACTGGCATCAATCGCTTTGCCGCATTAATATCCAGCGGACAAAAATCTTACTTTAAAACACATAAAAACGTTGCCAGTAATATATTACCTACCTACACTAATTTTTAGACGTACCGGACGCTGCTGGTTCAACCAATAAAAACGCAGTGTTGATATATTAAAAAACTCAATAAATTACTATGATGATGTATTTATTTTGTTGAAGAAGTTTTTCATTCGTAGATAAGAATAACCTGACCGTCCTGTGTTTTGAGCTAAGTTTAGACTACGTTAGTTACGGTATTAAACACATGTGTATGCACCAATGTCTTTAACGTGCAACGGGTGTATAAAAGTGTCTTAATATTGGTTGATAGGGCCATTAATGATTTTGTCTGACTTAATATTACGATAGCTAATTAATCGCATAATGTATGTGATCTCTTTCAATTGATTATTCCTTTAACTATTTGATTACCTGCACAATACCAGGTATTTCTATCGTTATAAGTTTCAAGGTAAGGTATGAGGTATAGGTAAGGTAGTACAAGGGCACATAATTAATCCTTTTTAGTAATTTGCCTACCAAACTACTGCAGCAAAATCTGAAAACCCAATCAATTGTTTATTGAAAGTTTAAAAAATAAATAACCTTTCCACTACTTTTAAATGAGATTTAAACTAGCTTGGTTTCCTTTACTCGTCGCCTAAGGTCATTTAAAAAAAGAATACCGCGTTAGTACGCAAATCAATGCGGGTATTTATTAGCTAAGGTGGGCGGGCGCTGTAAGGGGAAAGTATTAAAATGGAAATGCGGGCCGGATGTCCGATTTAAGCATACAAAACCAACTACAGTACATTTAAAAATACGGGCCAGGAAATATAATATATAATAGTTAGACCCTAGAAATCACAAAAAGAAAACCAGATAAAAAACTACAAGAGATCGGTTTAGATGCTCGAGGAGGACACCGTGGCTCCCATACACGATGAAAAATGTGTTCCGGGTTCCGTCGTTATACCAGAGATTTCATGTTCAATTTAAGTAAATAGTTCATATATATACAGATAAATATACCTACGTATAATTTATCTTTTCATAATATATATATTCCTAGCCCTGAAACAATAAAAAAGCTTGCTTGTACTAGAAATGCGTTTCTTCAGTACTATTATAATATTATAAGTACTTTGAAGCAGTCGGTAACAGACAATATAGAAAAACAAAGAACAGTAATGGTTTACGTTTTTCATTAGCTGGTCTGGTAAAAGTCTTAACTATAAAACTAAATTCTATTTGTTTGTATGAAAAAGATAATTAAAATAATAGAGACTCATTGAGAAATCTTTAACTGCTTATTCCCAGACGAGGCGTCGCCTCATACACCTGACGTTTATGAAATTCACTGAAATGTATTATATGTATATGCTAATGAGTACCTACTTATATTAACGGTGCTTAGCTAAAATACAAGACATTAACAAACCATATTTTATCATAAATACGCCAAAATAAATATAAATGAAAATTGTTTATCTTAATTAGCGGATTCTGTTTCCGTGACTTTGTTAAATTTTTCTTTCGAAGTACGTACAGTACGTAATGAATGTCGGCACGCAACTACCAAGGAATATGCAGACAATATATTTAATCACGGACGAATAAATATGGTTTAAATTTTATCTAATAACTGTGTAGAGAAAACAGTATACTCACTGATCATTTCATACTAGATAGTGCCCGTAACTTTACCCTCGTTAATGTTAATTTGTTTTCTTTTTTCAATTTTTCCTCAATAAAAAATAGTCATTAGCATGTTCTGATATGGTCAGCCATTTTGGGAGAGTAAAACATCAAACAATTGAAGAAGGAAGAGACATTGAAAAAACGTCTACCCATTTGCTGGACTTTAACAACACAAAGACTGTACTTGGTGTCGTTCTAGCCAGACATTGTGGTACTGCTGATTAGCAGGTAGAGACGTTAAAACTCTATGAAAACAGGGACAGATTTAGGTACATTTGAACGTAGTTAGTATACAAACATTCATTATGAAACAGAAAAATATTTATAAATAAAAGTACTCAAATGAATTAAATAGAATAAATCGACATTACGGACTGACGATTTGAAAAAAGTGGTGGATAAACCAAGACCAGAACAGTTGGCGCTCCTTGGTGGAGAACTCCGTTCAGCAGTGGAGACGGCCATAGGTTGATTTGAACTCAAAAAAAATATTGTTCCTAATAAAATAAATACCAATACAGTTATTTTACAGTACTAAAATTATTTTAATGAATATTATACTAATATCTGGAGACATATGAATATAGCACAAGACCTAAGATTGAAAATGAAACAATTTGTTTTTAATTAACATCAAGATATACCTAAACCAATGAAATTTTTATTGAACAAAGTTCTACATACAATCATGAATGAATTATTTTATTTATAAATAATTTTTCCATCGTAATTGGTAAATGAAATAACTCCATCAAGTCATCAGCTAGCACGCGACAGCAAGTCGGAAAATAGCTATCAAACAAACTTTAAAAACCTTTTTCTTCATTTATCGAAATTATGAAATTCGTTGAAATATTCAACAAAAGCCCATAGAATTTGGTATACCTACTTCCTATCTCTTACAGTAGTTTTGAGAAATTCAAAGCCTTGATCTAAACCAATTCATCTTTAACCGACTTTAAAATGGAGTAGGTTCTATGTACTGTATGTATTTTTGTTTAAGTATGTTCACCGATTACTCCGTCAATTGTGAACCGACTTCCTATTTTTTATAGCACCTGTTTTTGAGTATATCTCCTAAGTAATAAATAATCGACATATTACCGAACCATACCATACTACATAAATCAACTACATTCGATAGAATTATTTAATCTCATAACCTAAACTATAAAAATCTTGTATAAGGCTAGCATCTTTAGCATATGTTTACAATCGATGCAGTTTAGCCATAAAATGCGTACTTAAGTAAGAAAACTTACCTATGCCTTATTCTAAAGAACGAAATTTATACAATGCTTTAATAGAATGGGACCTCAAACCAATGAAGCATGATGACGAAAAGGGAGTTGCTCTTAAAACAAGTTTTAAACTTTCCTTGTAAGATATAAGGAAAATGTTTCTTAAATCGATTCCTTGAATTTTTGCTTAAAATTCATTCGACTTTAAAGAGCTACTCACAATAGTAAAGCTTTACAGAAAGTGACATAGAAATTTATCCACTTATTTAAACTCCATACTAATATTACGAATGGGTATATTTGTTATTATTCATATATTTATTATTTCTACTTAATTTGTCCATAATAATATCATAAATTCGATAGTAACTCTGTCTGCCTCTTACGCTTTGATTTCAATGAAATTTGGCATGGAAATACCTTATTCTTGAGGAAGGGTACAGGCTTCTTTTTATTGCGAAAACCGACGCACGCGCAGCAAAGCGGGCAAAGCTAGTAACAATACATGACAGTAGTACGAGTAGGTATATTGATCTATCCTACAGCTGATAAATCTCAAAACAATCGTTAAAACTCAATTGAAAACATTTGTAACGGAAATGATTTAAAACTTACGGATGTATCTCAAAATCACAAGTCAAAAGTATAAATTAATTAAATTCTGGTTTCGTGTACACGTAATTTTGTCGGAGCGGTTTCGTCGTCGCGGTTCAGTTACTCCTACGTTTCGTGTTTAAGCCTTGACATTGGAAACGGAACCAGTTTACCAAGAGGTTTGGGGCAAAAAACTGAGACATGTAATAAATTAACAAGACATGAATCACGCCGACTTTTTTTTATCGCATAGCATCGCATTAGCACTGCTACTAGCAAAACACCTGAACTGCTTGAACCAATTATGTCTCTTAAAAAGTAAATACATTTTGAATAGACTAAGTTCTAACTATAATTGATACATAAGAGACTGCTACGTCTCGTAGTTAAAGTATATATTAGTTAATCAGCAACATTAATCTGCATTTAATAGACTTTTGTGTTGTTACGGACCTTTTATTTATAAACAAGTTTTCAGTTTCGGTTTTCGTACCTATAATAAAAAATATGTTCGTTGGCCGAGTTATGGAAGCACTTGAAAGAGGAAAACATTAAGAAATTTGTCTTAGTGTGTGTTCATATATTTTAATTATTTTAGTTTACTTACTAAAAGAAAAAATATACCTTGGATATAAAAGCTTAACTGTAAGATGATCAAACATGAAAGACTGATACTAAAGGCAATTATTTACCCGCCCACGTAAGATAACTTGCTTACACATATTTGTTATGTCCAATACTGTAAGTGCTTTGACTCACGAATGGCTACTTAGATGTACATAAACATGAATAAAATACAACGTTTCAAGATAAACCTTAATGCAAGTCTTGGTATCAAATTTTAAGAGGGTTGCGTAAAGTTTTGCTGAACTATTTTCACGATTATTGAAGATCAAGGAATCTTTTCACTTATTATAAATCAACCACATATCAGCATCCAATGCTGAACGAAGGCCTACCCCAAAGAGCGCCAACATAAAATCCAAAATCGAAGGTGTAAAAATAAGCTTAATGAAGTAGATACGAATCTTTTATTTTTAGATAGATACGAATCTATTTTAGTATTAATGCCAGTTGTCTAATACTCATAACACAAGCTCTGCTTAGCTTGGGACTAGATGGCGTTGTCTGTAAGATGTCCAAAATAATTATTTATTATATTATTATTACTAAGTTAGTTGATTTAAACAATTAAAACTGAACTTTCCAAGATTTTAATTCCTATCCAGAATAACAAGATTTTAGTGACTAAAGCCGCAAGTTAGTAGGATTTTCCAACTTTCTTTAGAGTACGAAGAAAAAGACAAAATCTTGATGATGGAGCATTTAATTTGGTTATCGAAGTATTTTCGC
The DNA here is from genome assembly GCA_003709505.1 of Hyphantria cunea. Classification (NCBI taxonomy): domain Eukaryota; kingdom Metazoa; phylum Arthropoda; class Insecta; order Lepidoptera; family Erebidae; genus Hyphantria; species Hyphantria cunea. The sequence continues at coordinate 1,461,591 of PKRV01002543.1, read as the reverse complement.
TATAGTTCTGCTGTAGTGTAAGGGATACGCAGTAACTGTTCACTTTTCAGTCATGTCGATGATAATATTAAAACCCGAACCTACCGAACGTATACTTCCAATTCTATTATAATAATAACTTCAAATGGAGAAAGGCTCGATCGTCCCTATAAAAAAAGAAATATTCCATCTTGTACAAAGCTGTGGTAAGAATCAGAGCGTAGCTGAATATAAAAAAAGTTAATGGATATTGAACTTGGTAGTCCGTCCTTGTCGGGCCAATGCCAATAGAGAGAGACACTCTTCCCAAAAAAGTTCTTTGGACTTTTGAAGAAATTACCAAGTCATGGGGCCTTACGGTGCGTAAACCCGTCGTTAACCTCCTCAGTTCCCGGGATGCAATTATGTTCGAGGCGAGCCACAACCATTATTATCTGAAGGTATTAAAAAACAAGCGCATGTGGGTACATAAATACCTACTATAGATAATTGAGTCTGTCTCTCGGTGTACGAGGCGGCATAGATTTAATAGAATGTAGATGAGAAATAGTCTTTGATTGTCAAGAGAAATAATGTTTTATTATACTTCAATATTGACGCTACTGGTGGCTCTCAGAAGTAACGGTAACCTCTTACGATATAATGGAGTTCGTGCCCTACACATAATAATATAAAAATGGCCCTTCAAAGTTAACACTTCGTCTATATGTATAATGAGAAAAGTATCCATCACCTCAAACATCCAAAGTAATTTGAAAAGCAGCTATCGGCATTTATAGCCTTTCTATAATCTTTTCCAAAAAACATGAACACGTGTTTTCTCAAAATGCGTCTATAAATAGTAACAGGTACCAGTAATGCCTTTGATTACAATGATTCCTTATCTACCACTGAACGTATCTATGACAAGTTTCCCCATACAAAACAATGATGATTATTTAAATACTTAACTACACTCGTCACTCAGGCGTTATGAAAGTTTTTTTTTTTATTTCATTGGCCGTAATGATATAATACCATCAAAGTATAATTTCACATTTTCATAACTTTAGTTGTTAAAACATTTTATAACGGATATGGATATCCCCTATAGAAACATGTTCTGGTAGTTGTTTGACTACATTCTTTGTTCTATGATTCCCACAATCTTATTTGGTCATTTCAGATTTTACTTCAAATGTGATATAAGTTACTGACCTCGGTTAAGATTTGGTTATACAGAAACAAAACTTAATACAAACAGTTCCAAAATAGTATTATTATATTCTTTTGCAATTTAGTCCTCAACAATTTTTTTTTAATTTATTGTTTTTGCTATTGGATTTCTTTTCTAAACAGAGATGACTTATGAACTTATACTTAAAGTAAGATTATTTCAGGAGTCCTTTATAGTATTTTATTCAAAGCTGGTAGAAGTCAGCTAAATACTTAAGAGCTTTGTTTTTAATTTTAAATCTGTAGAAAAGTCCTCCATAAATATAATGAAGCTGAAGATTTTTCTTCAATAATATCTGACACTATCTTTTTATCAATGTATTATAAACAATGAAATATTATATTTTGATTGAACATTAAAGGAGGTTAAAGGCCATCTAACATTATTATTGAATCTTAAGCGACTTAAACACGGGTCATACTGCGAGGACCGACTTACTAGCATTACATATTTCCCGAAACTTCGGCCGCAGTTCCGGTTGCAATACAATCACAACCGCAACCTTCGTTAAGATCATGACATTATATAGTTTCAGTTGGTCATGAAAAACTGGTATAATTGATAATTAAATATCCGCAAACTAGGTATACTTAACTTCAATGTGACTCGGAAGGTTACATAATTATCCTTGATTATAAATGCATGTAGTTTTAAACCGACTGCAATTTAACATCTTTGTTTATTTGAATGCATTTTATTTTTGATTCATTTCCATCAACAGCCTTGTACAGTTTACTGCTGGACATAGGTTTAACTTAAGTAAGGAGTTTTTGGCCTACTGTATACACCACGCTAGCCCGTGGGTTTCTCCTAGTAAAGAGGTTTTGGCCTACTGTATACGCCACGCTAGCCCGTAGGTTTCTCCTAGTAAAGAGATTTTGGCCTACTGTATACGCCACGCTAGCCCGTAGGTTTCTCCTAGTAAAGAGGTTTTGGCCTACAGTTTACGCCACGCTAGTCAAATGGTTTAGTATATCATTTGTTTTATTTTTTCCTTTATTTCTCTTTCCTTTCATCGTGATAACTAAAATAAAAAGTATACCGTGACCTGCTCCAGAAGGGATATTTGTGAGTTGCTTCCTCATATAGCTTTGTAAGTATTTTGCTAGTTTGTGTGTGATTAAGGAAAATTTACCAAAATCTCTATAGTGATCCTGCCTTGGTAAAATATTGTAACTTCTTGCTCTGAGCAGATGTAATTAGTAGTATAAAAAGAGTCACAGATTTTGCACTGTGTTTCTTCAAAGTAACCCATTAACGCGACTCACTAAAAATGTCCAAATTTTTGACGATTAACAAAAAAACTGTCTAAGTAGGTCCGAAAAGGACGCATTTTTTAATAACTATGGTTGCTAATGAAAAACTGGGTCTTGAGCATTCTCTCAAAGTAAAATAAAATTACCTATCAATGCCTATCAACCACAGGCATCAGTCCATATTCTTTTTGTGATATCTTTTTGTGATGCACGAATGTCATATACATTAATTAAGTACCTATATATTTTTACTAAATATAGCAGAAACGAAATTATTATACAAGAAATTAAAAGCATTCAATGCATTTAAATAAGTAGGTAATAGTAGAATGAACATAAGATGGAAAATGTATAAAGCAAGAAGGAAACTTAGGAGCATACAAGTACAATAATGTACCTTTCAAGAAACAAGACCTTGTACGGGGAATCAAATTACACGGCATATATCTAATTCAGTATCTCATAACCAAACCAGTCATATTTTCACTTGCTAAATACATTTATTGTGCTGTCAATATTCGTAATTCCAATCGGTAAGTGTTTTAAGAGTTAGGTAAATACAGGTGGAATTTCCCGGGTAATTAAAGCTCAAAAATAATATGTTGTATGTTGTGTCTATGTAAGATGTTTGTAAAAAGTAAAATGCATAATATCGATAAAACTATTGTCATTTTATTTATCTTATTTCGAGGCTTTAGACTAATGTATGTGTATCTTCGGTACAGCAACTTTCTTTAAACAAATGGACTTTAATCAGTTCTAAAGTCAATTCGTTTCATTTTTACCAGTTAACTAGGAATTCTCAAAATACTCACTTATCAGATATTATCAATGACACTGATAAATTGTTATCAGTGTCACAGAGATAAGTAAATATTAGGAATTTGTAGGATTACCATGCGTGTTTACAAATTATACTTATATAACCTATATTTTTTTTGACTAAACCTTTCTGCTTACAATGAAAGTTGAACGGTGACATTAACAGAGGCGTAAGGAGGTGTAGGGCGCCTCGTACCAAGCAGTGTCAGACCCTAAGTACGGCCCGGAACCAAATGAAATATTTCTATGTAATATGAAACGGAGTTTTGCAATTTATTATCTAAGAACATAATAAAATATATTTTAATATGGTAGTGTTTTTGTCTCTATAAAGATAGAACTTATCTGACACTCATTTAGTCCTTTTATGCATCCATAAAGCTTCTAACATTGTAAAATATTTAAACTACCTTCTCGAGAATTGAGTAAATTACAATAACTGCACGTCAACTGGCACGCCTAGCCTCCCTGAGGGAAGCCGACGATTACTTCATTGCCATTTGTAGCGCTGACTCCATTGCTAGTATGAACTCAATACATGAGGCGTGCCTTTCAACATTGCATTTATGGTTATTTTATTATTTTAGACTTGAAGCTTATAAGAAAATGAAAAAAAATAAGAAATTTAATTCATTAAGGAATGTAAAATTTTGATAACGATTTCATTTCGGATCTAAGCAAACGTTATTTTATGGCAATATTCAAATAAAAAACGAGTGCTAGTCTGGGCTTAAATTGCTGTTTGTTCAATCATTTCGTTGAATAAACGTCTTTAAGTACATTTTATGTGGATTTCTGTGTAGTACTTAATTAAAACCTAAAAAAAGATAATTTTAAATGGCGGAAACATTCATCGAATACAAAAGCCGTACAACCCTAAACCGGAATTCTATCCTACTAATATATTAATTTTGAGAGTCGTGACCTCTTTCTAGAGTCATTCTGCGATTGATAATTTGCCACTTGTTCCTGTCTTGAATAGTCCGGCAGTTCCTGTATCAGCATGGCCAGGCAGCATGGATCGTAAAGTTAAGCCAAAGCAAGGCAAAGGGCTACGTGGCCTCAAAAAAATGTATATCTGCCTACTCTAATAATATGTATGATTTTGACGCAACATCTTCATCATCAACGGCCTTCAGTAGTCCAGTGCTGTATAAGCATCCACTTATAAAGGAGGTTATATTATTGTATGATAAAAGGTTTTTTGCTTCTGCATTATTGGGCTTTTGGTCTCGCATTCACCAACGAAACAACAGCACGAACGCTGTAATTTAAGTTGATCTTCTGAGCGAGGGTTACTACCTTCGTGCTGCTACGGGTCCGGTCGAGCCGGCCCGTTCGTGCTGAAATTCGCGTGGCTTTTGATATTAGCAATTTTTTAGAATGAGATTGCCTTTGGTTAGTCATAATGAATTTGTCGATGGAATTTTACCGAATAGAAAGGACTTGAAATTACCATTCGCAGATTGATGACGCACTCCAAACAGGAAACCTTAATGCTATAAGAAGAAAACGAATCATTAAAAAAAGAATCGCCAAGAACTAGTATTTAAAGAATTATATTCCAATCCCATTGATAATAATGACATCCGCCTATTAGCAATGACTTCCAAGTAGGTACAGTATCAGTCAACTAGTATAAAAACGTGCTAATAATAAATAAAATGACGAATACTTTGAAGTATTTATATCACCTAAAAATATTTGTTTCAAGATCGCGCATTCTGCTATGTATATCTCTATATCAATACATAAAATGTAACTTTGTACCACTTTTTGCGATAATTATATTTGAACAGAGGAGTATGAAATTTGGCACAGTGAAGGAGGAGTGCAAAAAGTTGAAAGCAATAAATTACTTAAATAAATTATGGTCGAATTTTGACCCCTGAGCGACCAGCAGTATGTATGTATTCAAAAGTCATTCTTGAGATTTCTTACTGTTTGTATTAATTTTCATCTTGTTTGATTATTTTTAATGGATAGATTATGACAATTCTATTTGTTTGACGAATGTTACGATGCTTACACATGACAACATTTATTGCGCTTATAATTAACACTGATCTTATGACTTAATTATTATGATATAATACTCTTATAATCACTCCGAAGTGTTTACAAACTGTCTACATTACTAAATTCATTATTTAATGACTTTACTACCAAAAATGGTGGTGTTTTATTTTTATTTGAATTGCTTAGATTGTGTGTATTTCAGCCTCTATAAGTATCTTATTAGTATGTCAATAGAACCTAAACTTGACACTTTAACAGTGATTAAATAAGTTTTGACTCCAATATATTGCGGCAGCAAGGAATATAGCAGATGAAAAATTAATGTATATGAGTACCTACTTACGCCAACGAAACCCCGACCAAAGCATAGCGAAGTATATTGTAATTTAACATTAGCTACGTGAGAATATTCATTTAATTAATTATATGTCCGTGTTAAGCGTGGTCTACGAATTCAATGACTGGCATTATACATATTTGTAAATTAAAACACGAAGTTCTGTTTCGAGTATTTTACCGTAGAATTTAATACTCCTAAAAGCACTTTCATTATCCAAATTTTACTCATGGGTAATGATATAACGAAAACGGCTTGTCAACTACTAGAATTGGCCAATTTTGTATGACAATGAAATACCCACCTGTGCATGCCACAAAGAACGAACACCTACATTCTGTGTCCATTAAAGGGCATGAGGTGTTCTTATGATCACAGGAAATCTAACTTCGCCGAAAATCAACTCACCAACAGCCACAACAGGATAATAACTTGATATGGTATGTTATGTGATGCCATTACAAAACTTGCAACTACCATTCTTTGAAAAAGCATGACGTGTTCATTGATCCGACATTAATCTGCAACTTAGAGGTGGTAGTTCTGGTATTTCTATCTTGGAATCTAACTTCCTTTACATGTAGATAATTTAAATAATCATAATTAAAGTGGTTCATGATGGAAACTTTTAAATCTTCACGATAGAAATATTTTTCCATTCCAATTGCAATTATGTCGTACCCTATTATTCAATCGGTAAGTGATGCTGTATTTTCTTTATTGCTTTGTTTTTATCCGGTGTATCACATCACGATCATTTTTTTTACATTTTACGCGGGATTATCTCATTATCATAAATCATGTTTAGAATTATTAAGTAGTTCTCGTAATGATTGCATGCGGGTAAAGGCCGAAGTGTCTGTGCCAGCGACTATTAAGGTAACACGAAGGTTCTATCAACAGTTCATCCTCTGGGACAAGATTATCATTGCAAATCAATATTGAATCCTCTGTGCTGACATTCAAGAAGCCTAATTTGTTTTATAATATACCAAGGTGAAATAACCAGGCAGGAATGTTGACAAGAAATTCGACCCAATTAAAACTTCAGCTTATACTCGCATATTATTAAGTATACAGTGTGAACAATTTGACCATGAAACCATTACCAATCTACATGAAAAGTTTTCAATAAATTTCTATACATTCTTTATTATTTTACGTTAAAGTAAATTACACATTACTTTTATCGGTACACTGATAAAAAAAAACAGTTGTTTAGATAATAAGTGAACTGTTTACACACAATACTAACGGCGTATAAGAGTATGTTACGCAAAATCGAGAGGATTATAACCTAAGGTAGAAAAATGATTGCCAGCTATGAGCGATCTATCATAAATGTGTAACCACGTCATTGCATTTTGGTTGATTTATTTGTATGAAGATTAGGTATTATTGCTAGGTTTTCCTCTCGGCTCTTCTTCATGGCACTCATCTTAACATTAATTATATCTCTAGTTAGGAGTAGCTACGATTTACTCTATTAACACCTCAGCTGTGTCTGAGGGAGTTTTTTCGGTGATACATCAGAATTATCGAGAATAGACGATCAGAATTATCGATATTATATAAAATTGATAACTACTTACAAGAAAAACATTATGCATTATATATCGGAAAGAAAAATTAAGGTAAATAATACATTTTATTACCATGCATTACTACATTTTTTAAAAAAAAATTCATGTCATTTTTCAATAAAAATTATCAACCCTAATTATCACGATAATATCTTTATTGCGGCGAAATTAATATCAAGCTATAATGTAATAAATAAAATGATGAAGGCGGGCGAGGCTATTACGTCAAAAGGCTTAAAATAACATTTTTCTTCAAACAAATTCCTCCGTGATAACAATTTGATATGGTATTGTATGCTTTACAATGACGTAACTCCTTCTGAAGATCGTGTCAATATCATAGGTGCTATTATTGAGAAAGATTTATCAAAATCTGTTTATCTGAACATAAAATTATACAATGAATTAATCTAAATATCTCTTAAGTTATCTATTCCCATCGTCATGAGATGTCGCACCGTGAATCGACGCCGAGCCTACTCATACTCTACCCTGTCTACTGACCCAATTATAACATGTTACGGCCTGACCTCAGTTTTGCAATCAGGCCAACCTCCTACCGCTGACCGCATCAATCAATTTGCTACCAGATGTCCCCACTCTCTGGCAGCTTGCGGCCCTGTCGACGGCTGGTATCGCCGCCGACGTCCTCTACGCTCGGGATCGGCCCTCTCGATCCCGTTCAGCAGTCTCTTTATGGAGCATCACAGCTTCACAGAAAGAGATGACTGAGTCCCAACCTTCCTATCCCCGCCAGCACGGCAGCAACGATTGCTGGCGGGGACTGGTATCGTTTGAGGCGTGAGGTAGGGTACCTCACGGCTCAAACGATACCAGTTTAACAACAACAACAAATTAGATATTAGCTTTTGAAAAAGGACTAACTGCCACTGGCTAGTAAAGTCCTAGATAGACTCATCTAATGTGTTAAAGACCATTACATTTTCTGTTATACTCATAAATCATTGCAAACTTCAATGCGTGAAGCAATTCATAACATATCGTTCAAAGGAATGTTACAGTGTTTTAAATTTAATGGTTCTGGCAGAAGACAGCAATGAGTAAGTGTAATAAACATTAAAAGTAAATATTTGTAGATGTCAAAGCTTATAATATCAGTAGTTCGGTTACGCCAATCGTAAACTTGAACCATTCTGCATTGCGGCCACGTACTGTTCTTGGCACCACGGCCTCATCACTCGAACTGAAAAGTGCTAAAGCAAGTGCCAAATATAAAGTACCATTATTTACCTCGTTTCAATGTCGTGGTGTATTTACTCAGAATACTACAAAGAAACGTCTACTTATTGCCCTAAAAATTAGCAACAACGCGAATGTTAACCGTAGCAATTTGACATCATATTCATATGCTTCTAAATCTATAGGTTTAAGTAAAATATTTAATACGTTTGTGTTATAACATGGAACGAGGAACTTTGGAAATAGAGTATTAAGTTCTGATTTTACCATATTTCCCAATAGTATTGATAAACATGAATAACAATTCCTTTTGATCACCCAGACAAGTCTTCTATGAAGAAATCAAGCATCTGAAGTGTGTTTACGTATATAATTATATATATATATATATATATATGCGATACATATATATGTACATACGATATATTAGAACGACAGCGAAACCACAAATAAATCTATAAAATTTAAACATCAAAATTTTATTATGAATAAAAGCATGAATGAGTGATTGACAACAACTGCAAATTACCCATTCGATGTTATATTTTATATTCGCGTTTAATACAAAACATCGTTTGGGTCATTCACCCCTACTTGAGGAGCGAGTATATTATTTACCGGCTATCCGTTATGTAGCTGTTTTCTTGCAGTCGTGGTCAAAACCTGTTGCTATATCCATCTGGATTCTCATTTATTTCGGGAGAATTTGAAGTGTTTCAACTTGTGTCATTCACCTGAAATTGCTACATCTTGTCGTTCATATAAGAAATGAATTGTTAGTCTTAATAAAACTCGTGAATGCCAAGATCGTTTTGGTGAATCTTGGACTTGGAATTGTTATTTATCGCAGTCTAGGAAAAGTTTAAACGGTTTAGAAAGTATTTGAAAAAAGGTCAAAACAATAACAATTTCTTCTAAGAGAAACTCACTTAATCTGACTAGTAGTACCTAGCTAGCCCGAAATCCTAAAATAGTTATTTTTTTAATATTAATATTTTTAGTTTTCTGCGCTCCTACACCATACCAACCTTAACTGTGTCAAATTGCAAACTGCTCCGTTCGCACAATTTTAGTAAAAAGGGGTACAAAGTTTTTTCTCCACGTACTCGTATTAACATGTAGATAAGACACATCAGGTTTTCAAAAAGTTTACAACTCCTTACAATCACTTTTCCGCGATCTTGCTCGCTTATCGCTCAATCGACGAACAATTTGTGTACAAGCTTATTGGCTTGCTTACAAACTTTTTTAACTTTTTCACTAATCTTATTTGAAGATCTTAAAAAGCATCTTTTTCTAGATGTGTCTATGGTTTCGTCGTCGACCCGTTCTCGTATGTAGTAAGTACTTACTACGAACTGAAAAGATATCGTGTTCTCGCCAAATGGTACACACCATAACGATAGTTTTGCTAAATTCTAAAAGATCCCTTATCAAGTTAGTATAGCCACGCTGAATTCAGCACGAGCGGGTTGGTTCGACCGGGACGGGACTAGCCTCGCACAGAAGATCAACCTAAAATAAAAGCATTCGTGTTGTCCTATTTCGTTGATAGAGACCCAATGATACTGAAGCATCTTATTAGACCGTCATAGTTTGGATCACCATGCCGAATTGTTGAAGTGTTTGCATACGCCATGAGTACGGTGATCAAAAAAAAGACTAGTAATTGTATTATTGGTTTAGGAGGAGACAATGATTAATTCCAATCTACGATTATTTTAAGATTGTACCTACGCGTCGTTTGACATGTTTAGTATAAATAAAGGGTCATCGTGCAATGCAAACGAACACGATCCATATAAAATTATAATTTACTGATTATTGACTTATTACTAATTGACTAAACGAATGGCATAGTAGTTTAAGCTGTCATCTCGCCACATCCGATGTGTTGAGTATTACGGGTTCTGTTCCTACATGGGAATAGAGCCTGTACGAAAATTGGGACAAAACTATTCGTTGTTCAACACACGAATTGTTATTCTCAGTCTGAGCGCTTCTTGTTAGGCTCGTGTATTTGTAGTCCCCAACAATACAGGATATATTCCTAGGTTTGTCTTTTTTTAAATTTATTATTTTGTTAAAATTGCAAGTGTATGTGTGGCCATTCCGTAAACAGTAGCGATAACATATTTAAAATATGTTCAATTCAATACAATGTGCGTAACTAGTAAGGTATGTTCATTCTTAAGTATCCGTAGTAGGAATATCAATGAAATGTTTAAAAGCTAATCAAATTCTTCACACGCTTTGAATGCGTTGCCATCAAGTAATGTTGTTACTTTATTATTTAACTGTGTAATAAAATGTCTGATTAAAATTATAATTTGTTGTCTATTATTTAATTATTAATTTTATTAAATAAGTTCATATGTGTTAACTTAAAATATATTTTGTTTGAGTGACTCACATCAACAACTTTTAACAGCCTACTGCTAGACGTGGGCCTCCCTTTAGCAAAGAGGTTTAGGCCTACTACACCTCGTTGTCCTGGTGGGATAGGGTCACCGTGGGAGAGCCATGCTTCGGCACGAATGGGTCGCCTCGACCGAAATGATACCACGGCCTCACAGAAAACCGGTGCGAAACAGCGCTTACGCTGTGTTTTAACCGGAGGCCCATAGACCCATCATCCAAAAGCCAGCAACGCACTTGTGACGCCTCTGGTGTTGCGGGTGTCCATGGGCAGCGGTAATCGCTTACCATCAGGCGATACGGCTGCTCGTTTGCCCTTAATCCATTAAAAATAGGGTTTCTTGTTTAAGTTTTAAGAAAGAGATTATAAGAGTAGAATTACTTCATTTATATTTTTTCATTTGTTGTCTGGTTTTAAATAAATTATCTTATCTTATATTAAAAGTAAGAAAAAGGCACAGCTAACTAAGTGAAAAGTGGAAGCTCCCTACCGCCGAGGGAATTGACGTTACCAGTCCACCAGTACCAGAGCAGACTCACGACTATTGTTGCCAGAACCTATAGTTACACATAAATTATTACGCTAATGCCTAGTGTTGTTGTGCTTACAAATCACCTATTCAACTAAGTATAAAACATGACTATTCATCGACACGACAAAAGAATCTCGTATAGTATCTATAAGTAAATCAATAAAGAAAAGATATTATTTTTGTAAACAATTTACCGGACTGTAACCACTTAACGTTCCGTTTGGTGACTGATTTATGAATACGAAGTATCATTACCCCTATTTATCCCACGTCTTGTAAATCTGCAATAAGGAGGAAAACTAGACACCCATATCTATATACATATATATAAAAAAAGAGACATATATCCGGCAGTAGATTATTAAAGGCGATGATGAACCACATGACATCTACGATATAAAATTAAACTATTAGAAATAGACCTCTTCTGAAGACCGCTTGCCAGTATCAATCTATTTATGTTCGGCTATTACCAGGACCAAAGCAATTTTCCAGGCAAGTTTAAGGATGACTGACTATCTTCCCATTTACAAACGAAGAAGCGATGAAAATTTATATTTTTGTAATAATCCCTTGCAGGCCGTAGACATGGGATCCCCGATGCTATGCTACCATACAAACGGTTAGTGTGGGTGAACCAGGTTATATTAACTGATTACCTAGAATCCTAGATGATCTAATCTGGTATGTCTGTTTTCTTGCTAACAACCAGTATCTGTGTTGATGTTTTAGTTGAACTAAATACTTTCCCATTTTCATTACATAACACTTACAATCATTATCATGTGTTAATGTAATCGAACAGAAAAAGACTCACCATTTTAACATATACGGTACATAACTTTTATCCTTTAAAACATGAAACTATAAATAATTCTTAAGAAATAAAAGTACCCATATTATATTATTTTCTAAGTCCACTACGCCAATAGTAATATGTCCTGTATTATTAGGAACATAACATAACAAATATTTATAAAAATGTAGTTGAATACGACTAAATGATAAAATATAAGTATAACTACAATCTTAGGGTTACCCGCAACAACATTCAGCCAACGTAAAAAATAGGCATCTCGCCAGATATACTACATTTTATTATTATTTTATATTTCGGACATCTATTACACAACGCGATCTAGCCCCAAGCTGAGCAAAACTTGTGCTATGGGTACTAGACAACTGACATAAATAGTTTTCTTTTTGTAAATACATGCATATTATACTTAGAAAACACCCAAACTAAACTAAAAAGGAATCGCACCCGAGACCTCGAGCACAGCAGTCCCATGCTCATACAAAAATAGTAGTATCTTGAATTTAAAATAGAAGTAGTGTTAAAGGCATATACAAAGAAACTGATATAGATATCATTTATCATATTAAATATAAAACGTGCGTAATACATTCCGTTTGTTAACCATGACCTCATTTATATTCAAATAACATTTTCTACTAACTTCTTTATCAATTGTTTTCATGAGTTATCTGTTTTTCTTTTCCTTGAAATACTGACGGCAGTCACTACTTTAAGGAAGCCAGAAGCTGACTTAAATGTTAAGAAAGTATTTTTTATTTAGTCATGGAATTAGGATTACAATACACATTTATTAAATAAAAACCCCTCGCTTACACCGTAGAAGATTCGTTTAATTAACTTCATAATATAAAGTTCAAATTAAAACAATGACACTATTATTCATAAACGTTAATTTAACGGTAAGATAATAAGGTTAAAATTAGTTACATTTAAATTACTAAGTGGCTAAAGAATCATATTCTTTTCAAACTTTCGATTTATATCTTAACTTTTCCTTAATTTCGGATAGGTACTTTTCATTTAGTTTATAGTTTTAGGTAAACTTGATCAGTTTCTGAAGTGAAGCTTACCACCTGATTCTAACATGACTGTTTCTACTAGTTGCGGTAGACTATTGTAATTGATGTAGCTATATACGTAACAGTTATAATATTAAGTAGATTTATCGATACAGCCCTTTCGTGACAAACAAAAATTGGTGGGTTTTATTTTACTTCAAAGGCAATCGACTGTAACCTGCATAAAGTTTGCTTGTCCTTGAACCATGAATATATGTCTAATGTCTTCAACGTTCCTACAAAATACTAACACATCGTTTACATATTATCATAGTTTAGTATATATTTGATACCATAATGACCGTTTTTGACTGTACAACACTCGAGGTCATTTGTTCTGACTCCAAAAATCATCCATTATCACAAATCTAGAATCACAAAATACATGAATCTCCATTTATAATGTTATATCAATATTCTGACGTCAATCATACAATTTACTACCACTTTTATTCAAGGGATAATGAACCTTAATGTGATATTTGAACATTAGTAATTTAGTGGTTAGCCTATGCATACAACTTCGCTTACATACGGGTTAGTTTACTAAGTATAAGCTTAATTGGCCTAGATAAGTTTATTTGAACGTTTATCGGGGTAGGTTGCCGTTATATTAAAAAATCGTAGTTCTCAATAGAAACCATAAAGTCAACCTGATGCTAATATACATACAAAAGTATATCATGTTTTCTCAACCAATGCAATCCATATCCCATACTAATATTATGAATTTGACCGTAACTCTATCTGTCTGTTACGCCTTCACGATTCAGCCTCTGAACTGATTTGTATGAATTTCGGTATAGGACTGGACCTTCGAGAAGGACAAAGCCAACTTTTTGTTGCGATAACAAACAAAAACGCAGACAAAAGCTATTTTTGCATTTTTGCAAGCTAGTTTAATATAAACTACCACCGTGATAATATGATATTTTAGTTGTATTTGCCGTTAACTGCAGAAAGTCGTACCCTGTTACACGAAACATCAAGTTTCAATTTATACCTTGGAGAGTCTTTTCGAGCAAATTTTCTCTCTGTAATTTCCTCATGTGCAGAAACTATTTTGTTCAGTTTCCGTTTAACTATAAATACAGGCAGGTAACTAAACTGACTACTAATGGCCCTAATTATACGCTCGCCTAAAAACTGTACTTTTAATATTCCTTACACGTTTGAATCAAACATTGCCATGTTTATGCACCTAGGTGTTTTCGTCTTAAAAAACGAAGCTGTTACGGTATAGTGAATGTGGCGAAACTTAATGAAGACTATTACATACAAAAAATGTATCAATAATATTGGCATTACTTCCGCTTCTTTGTCAATACTTAGGAAGTAGACAATAGTCAAACGGCTTAAACTGATTAAGTCATAGGTACGCATCCTGTCTAACCTTTGAGAAGATTAGCATTTCACTCCTTTAAGGTACTAAGTCCAATCATACCACTCAGAATACAAAGTAGTACAAACTTTAGGAATTATTTAATAATATAAGAACAACGATTCATTATAAATGATTAATCACACATCATCTACTTACCCTTTTCTCAAATTTATTTGAGGTCGGCGTTCGGGAAGTTTCTTTTTCCATTCTCCTGTATCACTCGTCACTCTTTATTCTCTTACTAGCCATATCCTTTCACTTCACGTAGTTCGTCCGTTTTTTCTTCTATCGTCTTCCACTCTTGTACTGGTTGACTTACGTAAAAAAATTCAATACATTTTACTCATACAAGGATAACCTATTGTTTTTCAACTTTCTGCCCACTGGTGCTACTTTCAGGCTTTGCCTAATGTAGTCATTCCTAACCTTGACCATTACCGCTACATCCAGGTGACAAGTCATGCATTAACAATTTTATAAGAATAGGTAGAACTTAATACAACTTGTGCCACATTATGTGCTGGAACAGTGGGTGTCTATTGGCTGAGATGGTGGCGATTGCTTTGGGAGAACCCTAAATCCACATAGACTTCCCCCAAGGCTCTCAATAACAACCAGTTCTGTGCTGCTTACATCCAAAAATGTTTTTTACTTTCTAAAATGTTTTATAAAGTATAAATAACCTAAATGCATTGTCTACCTTTTCTCAATGTGGCCTTAAATCGTAACATTACAATGCATGAGTCGTTTCACTGTCGCTACAACACTTTTATCTTTATGTTCAATGCGGTGTAGCGCTCTGCACTCTTTTGACATAGGAATTACATTATATACACAATACTGTATGACACTAGACATAAACTTACATAGATAACTACTACACGCTAATAAATATACTACATCGTGAGTTTCCCCCATCCTGTTGTGGCTATTCCTCGGTATGATTATATTCATTGGTTACGCACTGCATGTGAACCCGGATCAACAATGAAATCACAATGGTGGTATGCATTACCCCGGCAATCAAAGCATGACACGATGCCAAGTAATTATAACACCTGCGCCTGTTTACCAGTGAATCCGGCGCGGCGTAGCGGAAACAATCTCCGTTGGATCCATACAATATGCATATATTCCACACTAAACGCTTTGTTATTCAAATAAGAATAAAACATTTTGTTACAAAGCTTGCCTGTGAGCAAATAACATTAAGATGTGTACATCAGTCTCCTAGTATGCCTACAGTAATGGTATTTACCACTGCCATTCACTTATTTGAACATACTCGTAGAAACAAACAGGCATTTAAGGTACAAACGATATTTATAACGGTGGGAAGCAGTGGAAGTAACATAATTAAATATTATTGCCAAAAATCGTAAAGAATACACACAGACTATGTGTTAGACTCGAGCAATGAGAAACTTCTACTGTGGATTTCAGTAGCACTAGCGCTCTTGAGAATGCTTTACATCGTAAAGATTACAATTATTAATAAATAAATATATATTTTCAAACATCTAACACACAACGCCATCTAATTCCAAGCTAAACTGAACTTGCATTATGGGTACTAGACAACAGATACGAATTCATAGATACTTTTTTTGTAAATACATACATATTATAAATAGAAAACATACAAACTCCAAAACAAATACTGCAGATCATACAAACATACAGTCCGACCTGGGAATCGAACCCGAGACCTCAAACCCAGCAGTCGCTTACGCTACCACTTGCGCCACCGAGGCAGTCAAATGAATTAATCATTCATCATTTTCTCACAAGAACGATAACTTAAGCTCTTATAATGTAATTATATTTTTCTATTTACTGTAATTATCAGAGATAAGTATATGAAAGTAATCATTTATGTGTCATTCGTTAGTCTGATTGATGTCAATCCATCCTGAGATATGTAATCATGACGTTAGAATGTAAAGCAATCATTAAATATAAATGTTAATATAATGTAAACATAATCTTAGAGCTTACTTTTTTAAGTACCTGTCTATTTTTTCTCAAAACCTCTTAAAGTTTTGTTGAAGTATTAACAGATTGTTCTTAAAACCTGATAGCTATCCCCCAGGTTAGTGGAATTAATCTACTATTGGTTTGAAATCAAGATATCATAATACGTTTTAACACTCAAACGTGTCCAAAATAATCAAATGTTTTAACAACAAGGCGGAACCACTTTTCTTTTCTTTTTCGTAATAAATGGAAATTATGCTGATATCGACAATTCTGCCAACGTCAAATGTTATGGCAATAATAAATTTTGAACTATCCAAATGTAAGCCCAAAACTATCAGTAGACTGAATATGAGGGAACAACTTTTAAAAACGTCCAATATTATCTGTAAATACGTTTTGTTGCTCCAGTTGCCTACTTTTTTATCTTTAATAAAAATTAAACGATTTACCGAAATAAACATTGCCTAGAAAGTCATGACTTTATCTTGGCTACACCAATATCACAGTAGCGCCTCACCTGTTATCATAAAGCATTAACATATTAACCGGCAGCTAAACCTAAGCTCATTACAAACAACGGATCACAGTTGTCTTAAGTATACAGAGCGTTTTGCAAACATTCAACTCATTACTTAGTACTTAAAGGATAAGGAATATCGTATAAATTTATTATTGAATCAAACTATTAAAATAATTATAAGTCACGGTTCTTTTGTAACTTTCTAATTGCATTACGAGAAATTGAATGACCATTTAAATAAAAATACAGGTCTAACTATATTCTAAAATTGGAATATTAAAGATAAACCTTTTTAAATCTTGTCTTTATCGTTTTTATAATACTAGAAATTCTTTCTATTTCTGCTAGAGAAACTGCGTGTGAAGTAGCAGTAAAATTACTTATAGTACTAATAGTCTGTAGTAAAATTAGTTAAACAAAATGTGTATAGCATGCTCCTATGCCTTCTAGCTTTCTGAAAGCCATGCCAGTATGATCAAACTCACACATATTCACGCACACAAACTTGAGTTAACGTCATTATTTAATGATGTGATTGGTCAATTAACGCGTTTCAGATGTCGTGAGTCGTGATACATACAGTAGCAAATCGCGATGGAGTAAATATAAAACTGAGAAATGTTTTATAGCTTCGTTATTTTTTTATGCTAGGAAAGGAATACTAAACGTAAGAAATAGATACTAAAATCGTACAAATCGCCTTTAAATACTTTAATGTAGACAGTCCAGTGCCCTTTAAAAGTTCAGCTAATCTCTTTTATGGCAAATAATTATATAGTGCTGCTGTGTGCTACGGTCATGGTAAACGGCATAGACTTTGACGCTAGGTTACACCTGAAGGAAACATAGATTACTTTCAAGGTTTTTAATTTGTATAAAAACATTTTTGCTACAGGATAATATTAGTATATTAAAATAAGGAATTTCATCTACAATCAAGATTTAGTTTCTGTTATCCGAAATACCTACTTTTTATCTTCGTCTGTCAATGGTAGATATTCATTTTTCTAATCGCACCAATTATTTCGGATCTTGATAGCTCAATACTACTGATAGTGCACTACGCATTTAGACCTATAGGAAATAAGCAATAATTTTGTGTACATCTACAATTTGTGATACATCAAATCGAAGCTCTAACACTTTGGCAAAAATTTGCACATTTTGCTGGTAAGATCAAACGTCCTAGGCCATAGCCAATTTATTTAATAAAATGAAAGCTTTTCTTCGATAACTATAGATAGCCTGGGCGTAACTGCCATTAGCGTACCTTATAGAAATTATAACAATTGATAGTTAATTGTAGCCCAACACGCAATACATACTTTAAAAAGATTTTGGATACGACGGTAAAGTTTCTTTTATTATTCATTGATTTTTTTATTATTAAAGACGAAACACAGGACCGGCTTATGAATAATTATATCTAAATGAAATCTTGTTAACAAATATATGTTCCTGGGTAAATAAATGAATTTCAAATTAAAAACTTTATTTAAGAAACCAAAACAGAAAATGAAGACTAAAACTATGTAACTAAACCATGCGTACATACTTATATACTTTATCAATTCGCCGTACAAACACTCTCCGTATGAATGCACTTACACGGATTCATGTTCCCTTTGCTGAGTTATCTATGTTCAATCACAGGAAAACCACATTTAACATTGTCCGAAAACAATATCGTAATCATAAAATAATAATTCAAATATAGTAATTAAGTACCTTAGTAAAATTCTCCGACAAAGTAATTGGCACTCTATCTGATATCCGGAAGACCACTTTCCCAATTTCCTGCTAATTGTTCCATTCAAACTGGTCACAGTACGATGACTGCACCACGCGCCCCATAGTTAATTAGCATAATATACGTCCGGCTATCATTCAAATTATTTCCTCTCTACAACCAAACTAAAAAAACTAGTCATCATCGGCGGGCAGAGTAGAAGAGTTTTTCGAGGCGATACACATCAAAGTCTCTTCAACTCTGATATCGAATACGACCTGAATCATCTTTCATAGACGTACACCAATTATATAGCTCAGTTGTTATTTATTATCCGTGTGGTAATGGATTGAGAATACGGAATGTTACACCCCTATTCATTGTGGATCTCGTAGGAGCTAAGGGTGCACTAAGGGGAACAACAAACGAACTACAAAAGAAAACAACACTACAAGGAGAAGGATAACTTGAAAAAAACCTTATAATAACTCATCTGGCTGGCCTGGCACTGGCATCCCTAGCGTGGTACAAGTAGGCCAAAACCTCCTCTCTAGTGAGAGACCTAAATCCAGCTGCGATGTTATAAATACATATATGCTTAGATAATTTTTTAGACCTAATACACGACATTGCGTTACAACAAAACTATGTAATCTCAAATTATCACCACCGTTCAATCTCACACCATTAGTAAAATATGTAAATCGACCTACGGTAAAATGTTATCAGATCTACAGGACTAACGACGCATGCTTATAGAAGAATATTTGAATTAAAATATGTAGTTTACCAAATCACACACCATATCTGACACCGCAAACCTATCATTAGCACCATGTAAATAAAAATTTGTTCAACTTGTTGTTATTGAAATCCGATGTAGGTAGCAGTTGTGTTATTTTTATTTTACTTCCTCTTGTATCACAATGGGCTTATAAGGCTATGTATGATAGCTTTCAGAAGAAATTCATTAAAATTGGTAAGGGACAAGACCCATAAGTGGTGCTTTGTTATTAATCTTCCTTATAGGCCTTCGTTCAGAACTCGAAGGCAATAGAATTTATTATATTGACATCGATCAGTAACATCTCATTATGTATTTGAATTTACAGCCAAAATAAAAGGACCTTTTTTCGAATTACACAAGTATGTCCAAAACTGACAAAGAGAGTTTTAAAAAAATGGTCGAATGCAAGCTAAATTACTGTTTTCAGACTTTCTTGACGTTAACGCATAGTTTTTATTGTATACCGGGATAGAGAAGTTATCGTTACCCTTTTAATAATTTTGTCGCGAATAATAAGTCCTGCCAAACAACAAAACCTACAAGCTAAATGGTCTACATAAAATACGACATTATTTAATTAAAGTAACTGCCGCCGCTTTGGAGACATGTGTTTCTATTTCGAAAAAAGTCAATTATTTGTATGATTCACATATACTTTCAATATGTATCTGTAAATAATATGTATATGAAGTCCCTCGTAAGGATACACTACCCTATACTAGTACAGTACATATATATATATATATATATATATATATAT
>PKRV01002543.1:1378437-1441098 GCA_003709505.1 Hyphantria cunea | reverse complement strand
ATATATATATATATACAAGAAACAACAACTGAATATTACGCCGAACCTCTTTCTCTATTCATTGTCACTTAAGTCTAGTGACCCTAATAAGCCTTAAAGGCAGTATAGTGTACTAGAAAAATTTATGGTAAAAATTAAAACCCATATTTTACAGTTTGCCCTTCTTTTCAGAAACATGGGAGAACTCGGCGCTAAGCTTGGCCTCGATGAGTTGACGGGTGGCGCGGCTGGGATAAGTCGGGCACTCCTAGCAGAATTCATTGGTAATTATTGAACAAACCGACATCATACGACTACGAGTATAATTGTCTGACAGATATGTCAACGTTCTCTATATAAGGCTTACCTTGGAATTATACTACACGATGGTGCTAGAGAATTCCATTTAAGGAGTCGGCTAACAACCCTAATAGGTGACATCAGTACCTCGTGATTAGATCAATTGTGAATAAAAAACACCATATTAAATATTGTATAATACACATAACTTATGGGTGGCTGGCTTTTGACTAAAGTTCCAACAAAATGATGGATTGCGACATGGTGTCGCTGTTACCATGTAATGGTGCCGATTAACATAAATTAGATATTTAACGTTATCTGCTGTTAAATAAGTAACAAAAATAACGTACGACTTTACGTACTTACTATGTACTTACCTCTTTATGGCAATTACTAATTTCTAATTTCGATAAAAAGTAACAAAATCCTGCTACATTAAATTTTATTTATGTTTTTCCAAGGCACATAGAAGGTATACTACCAGTACACTAAAATATTATCATAATATGGATACTGCACCTTTCAATGTGGTCTGTAAATTTATAAAAGTTATCGCCGGCACTCAAAGTGTTTTATTTGTTATCGAGAAATTAGATATAGAAGTACACAAAATATCGATAAAATATTGTACTAGACACAGTTTCTCAAAAACACTCGGGAGTCATCTGGACTGCAAATTAAAATGATAATAATGTATGAGACACATTCCATTCCTTATTAGAATAGAAAATCTATTTAAGAATAGAAACCCTAGTTTTTTTTCTTTTCAATTTCAACAACATGAGTCATACAGAGCATATGGTGCTTGTTGTATATATTGTATTGGATAATAGTCTGAATTAAAGGACCATTTGACCACTAAATACAGGTTCAACAACATAACAAAATTCAGCTGTCTTATAGTTTATTTATATACTAGCCCCGCGGTGTTATCCGCGGTACGACATCAACCGCGAGCTAATTTACTCCTTATATCATCAGCTACCTATCGATGAAAGTCCTACCAAAATCGGTCCAGCTACTCCAGAGATTGTCCGTAATAAACAAAGAGACAGACAAAAAAATTAAAATAGGTTTCCTGCAGTTAGTAGCGTTTAAATTTTCATTTTTATTTAGTGATAATCTATTAATTTGAAATTAAAAACAGACACATGAATTTTTTATTGGTATAAACAATGATTTACAAACTTTCGATTAAAATGTTGTGTAATAAAAATCCCTATCTTATCAAAATTATGTTGTAGGTTGATTGTCTTTCTATAGTCACTCACTTTTCTTTTATATTATTGGCTAATATTTTGTTTTCGACAATTGAATTAGAGTTGAGATGACGCCATTCCCATGAATTTATTAGTTTTATACTAACATTTATAGAATGTCAACTTAGCTAGGGGGCAGGTTCGCAAGCCCCGGGCACTTTCACAGTAGCAGGCCCTTTGCCCTTTCTATCAAACAGCGCTTGCATGGCGAAATCAAGGACGGTTAAGAAATTGGTCTGGAAATAAACCCCTTAAATAATATGTTTTTGTGTAGGTAATCTATTGCTGAATCTCTTCGGTTGCGGTGCGTGCGTAAACGTCTCTCAAGGAACAACCGCAGCACCGGACATCGTGCTCATCGCATTAGCCTTCGGTCTCGCTGTCTTCGCGGCCGTATCTGTAAGACAACCCTTTACTTTTTCGATAAAAGTAATTGCCTAGTAGTCCAAACTCGACTAAAGTCATAATCAATAATAAAAACAAAATGATTAATGAAAAAGTAACATCATATAAGAGAAATCACTTTCAATACTATATACATATTTTCTGTTTCACTCACAAACTCACTTTTATTAATAAATAGAAGAAAGTAATTAAATCCATTATCATATAATAGAAGAAAAGTATGTATTATGAAACTGTCTGTTTTCTTGTGATTTCTCCAAATCCCGTTAATAGCTAAAAATATTTATTGACAAATATAGGAGAAAAAAAAACAAAGCAGTTCCTAACTTCGTTGTCTTTGCCTGTTTTCCCAAATAGATTCTCAAGAGTATAAACACAACTGGAAATATAATTTATTACTCTTGACGTAATCTCATACAATATATCTGTATTTCAAAGTAAAGATGACAATGAAATGAGATAAGCTCATACAACATACTGCATTTTCATACCTGACACTGACATTGATAAATGACGTCACGAATCTACAGAATCGACATTATATTAAACTACCTGTTCCTGTTTCAAATTCTCACATGTTTGTTAATTTAAAAATCGTATTAAACAATTATTAAATAATGAAGTTATAAATATAATTACACGTATTTTTTTTAAATAATATAAAAGTGCGTATTTCTTGACTCCTTGGTTTTACGGTGTTATTATTGACTAATTTTAAAGTATTATTACTATTTATAATTATAGTCAGAATTTTAGTTTACTATTTATGGTCTTATTTTTTTAAATAAATGACTACTAAATAAATACTAATCGAAATATAACTCCTTATCACTAGGCGATAGGTCACATATCAGGTGGTCACATCAATCCCGCCGTGACCCTTGGGCTCGCATCAACCGGAAAGGTAAAACCAGTGAGAGCAGTACTCTACATAATCGCCCAGTGTGCAGGAGCTGCAGCTGGTTCTGGCTTACTAAAGGCCTTAACTCCTGAACGCGCTGCTGGAAAGCTCGGTGTTACCGGGCTGGGCACTGACGTCACACCCTTGCAAGGTTTCGGTATCGAGTTCTTCCTTGGATTTGTACTGATCTTCGTAGTTTGCGGGGTAAGTTATTATATTATTATTAATTCACTATTTAGTTGGATTATCTTATAATAAAAAGGCTACAACATTCGCATGTATGCAGTTTGAACACCTCCGATGATTAATATTGTCACATAAGAATTCTTAAAAGGATAATTCTTAAACTTTTTTTGCCATATATAAAAAAATTGACAAAAAATAAAAGAAAGATATTTAGGGGTGGGTTATTATTTAGAGGTATGAAAAATAGATGTTGACTGATTCTCAGACCTACCTGATATGCACACAAAATTTCATAAAAACCGCTCCAGCCGTTACGGAGCAATTTGGTAACAAACACTGCGACGCGAGAATTTTTATATGAGATTTCAACTTTATTTTATTAAGCTTCAGGACTTACCACTTTCACAGAAGTAGATAAATTATTACGAAAATAAATGAAGATTTATTTTAAGTGTTGAATTTTAACACTATTATCATCGCTTATTAATTATTTTAGATTGTTGAAATTTAAGGAAATACTAAATAATTATCTAACAAGAAATTTTGTGTCTGATTGTATCATTTAATTATTAATTATCAACTTTGATAGTTTTTCCTTTACATTTCAAGAGTTCATTTTGTAAATATGTATTTATATGAAACATTCATGTATCTTTTCATGGTTACTTACAGGCTATATATGGTTATATTACAGGCGATAAATTATGACCTGGAATACCAGTTCGTTTCATGCATCAGTTAATTATCGCAGAGATTAGAAACACTACTAATGATAACTAATTCATTAAGGTATTATAACTAAAACCAATTTATTATGGCTTTAAACCTACGAAAATGTAACAATAGTGTGGCTTACAATGTATGTAATTGGCGAGGATAAGGATTGCTATCCGATATGTGATCCATTTAGAAAGCTTTTTTCTACCTAAATGGTCATAAATTAAGTCATTTTGGCAGCTATCACGTAAAAATATTCTCAAGAAAACGAGTGGCGACGCTAACCGTTACGAACCAGCTTACCATATTACTAGCCGACCCGTACCCACTTCTTTGGGCGTTAATCGACAGCTTTTCTTCGTCTTGATTTACAAATACTATTATTTTTAACTGATTTTTTTGTTCAATCACAATAAAATATGTCCTATTTCACTCCTTAATAGGGTCGCTTTCTGTTAGTGAAAGAATTTTCAGGATCGGATCAATACTTCCGAAGATTGCCCTTACAATCATGCAAACAAAGTTAGAAAGCTTACCTATTTATAATATTAGTATAAATTTAGAACGCAAAATTGGAACCTACCTGGTGAGGATGTGAGGTAGGTCAATGTGTGTAACGCGAATGAACTTTAAAATTTTATAGAGAGCGTGTTAATGTTAGATATGCATAACCTTATGCCTCTTTTGTACGTATGTATGGTATGAAAATCTCCTCATGTCATCTCACCACCAGATATTTCGGGGAGATGAATTGTCTGAATTTAACGTACTAAATATGTTTTGTCCGCAAATACTCTGCTCAAAATAAAAGGTATCTTGAAATAATTTTTATTAAGATATCCGGAGTAGGCTTGTGACTTATCTTAACAAACATATAAATAGGTACCTATTCAGATTATACGTATGTAGGTATTTCTGATGTAGATACATATTTTACACAGATGCAATACACTACCATCGGCATGGTAATGTATTGCACCTGTGTAAAATAACGTAGAATATCATTAAACTGATAGTTAAATAACACAGTACCAGTACTATTACTAGCAGGTATTATCTAATCCAATTGCTGGAACACATCTACTTGGAGGTAAAACTTGACGCGTTTCGTGACACAGCGATAATAACGGAAGCGATTATATGCGTTTTTATAGTGGCTTTAAATATAAGGACTGGTGGCCAAGATATATACTGCCATCAATTGTTGATGCACGAGATAAACTCAATAATCGCACTTTAGTCAAGAGCTCGGCCTAGCCCACCAGACAGTATTTAACATTGTGTGGTGTAGTCGGGTCGATTCCAACATTAAATTTTCCCTCTAAGTCTGGGGCAGTGATTCTGATAACCCATAAGGTTTTTTACACCAGAAAATAGTAACTCGCTTTATTTTAAATCATTAATCGTTACATAAAATGCTCATTTTTTATAATTAGGATCGCCGAATCAAGTAAATTATAAAATTTACATATACTCAAACATTCTTTTGTAATAATTCTATCATTTTATTATGTCCTGTATCTATATTTCCCGTGTCTTGATTTATATCTTCCTAATAAATTGAAGAGAATTTTTTAAATTAAATTATGACTATTGCGAATTAAACTAACCAATACTTCGAATTTAATTAGGGCTACATAAGAAGAAAAGCAGTCTTCCTAATTAGGTAATATAATCACATAAATAGGCTATGCATACAATACCCAGTATCAGGTCTCCATTCTTGTAAATTACTATGTACTTACATAAATTATACTTATGCATAAACTATGCATTCATTAGCTCAGGTAGGCTCGACTTAATTCAATGTCGGCCTGTGTCCTTAAATACATATAGTTATTTCCATTGTGACATTGGACCTTGGTGCTTAATATTTCTTACTCGGCTTTTAGCAAATTACCTTATTGTTGTACTATAATTGGTTATAACGGAAATTGGGGTATAAAATGGTTTGGCAAAGTTAGACGCCTACATTATGACGTAACAAAAGCACTGGATTTTGTGTCTGCAGTAACTTTTTTCTATTTATTTGATAATTTATTTAAAACTGCAATACCTCAAAGTATTTATCGCGGAAATCACCAGGACTTTCTTTCATTCCTACCTTGGTAATTTTTGGTTTCATTGATTGACACACGTCTTAATATAATACAGATAGTGAAGTTATGAAGATGTTTGTAACCAAAAACGCTGTAACTTTAAAGAAGGAAGTAATTTTTACCAATGGAAATGTTCTTAAAGATTGAATAGATGACGTAATATGTAGCCTCCGTGAGTGTAATTCGATTAATCTTTACATAAAAATCAACGTGCAACATCATTATACGTTGCAAACAGGCATTATCCCTAAGTATTGGTGAGACATTTGGAGGTGACAATATTGGTTTTGTCTAGAAGGATTCTCGATATTCCTTGCTGCAAAACCTCAAACTGCGCTGTAAGCATTCTTTTAATTCAAATACCCAAAAGTCCTTCATGCAACACTCACAAACAGTAGTAGATACAGCTTAATATGTAATGAAATCATATTTAGACTTCGTACTCATATTCACTATAAGAAGATAGACATAAACATAAAAATAACAGAATAAAGACGAAGCATTATTATCATTGACAATCCTTATTAGCTTTTGGCAGCGAGAAACCAATCTTTGAGGTTCGAGTATTCGAGGAAAATTTGAACGGTCCATTTGCATAAATTGCTAATCCTAATTTAATTAATGAATCATTAATTAAATTAGGATATAGAAAATAAAATTAATATTGCTTAAAAAAACAGGCAGATGTCAATGAATATAGAGCCCTAGAATTTACAGACCTTGTCTAGGTTTTGTGTTCTGTGCGCTGTTCATTTCGATGAATCTATACAAATAAATAAAATTGAAACGTCTGTTTACTAAATTAAAGTCTGCTAAAAAAACTAAATTCATCCAAAAAAAGTATATGTGATACTTTATCAAAAAACATTTTTTTATTGTTCGTGTGTGTTTGTTTCACTGGCATATTATATAATAGCTGATGATAATATAAGGAATAACTTAGGATACTGTTTCTAAGCTAGCTCCGCCCTGTGGTTGTAATGGTAAAATTACAACGGCATGGCTTAGGTAGTATTTAATCAATCAGATGAGTTTTAGAATAATGCTTAGCCATTTACCAATTTTACACTAGTTAAAAGTGCTTTATATAATTTATAAACGATAAAATGACTTGTATTAATTATTTGGCAGTAAAGCCTTATGATTTCGGTGTACCTGCTATCTTTGCATGGTATCTACAATTGATGAATAGCTGGCTAAATAAAATTAAGGGAGAGAATCCTACAAAGAAACGTAGACTAAATGGGTCGTGAGGATCGCGTGTTCAACCGCAGTACATTTCGCGAAACAGTAGATAGGTACATCTGCCGACTACAGATACATTAACATAATCAATAATTGACACAATTGTTCATCAGCATATATTTTTTTATGTCTTTCATTTAATTGACTATGAAGGTTCTTATACCTTAATAGGTAAGTAAATACTTTTCACTTTTTTTTACTAATTTAATATAAGAGAGAAAGAATACCGTTGATTTTTGATGGAATAGGCCAAACGAGCAGACGTACGCCTGATGGTAAGTGATTACCGCCGCCCATGGACATCCGCCACACCAGATCCGTAACAAGTGCGTTGCCGGCCTTTTAAGAAGGAGTACGCTCTTTTCTTGAAGGTTTGAAGGTCGTGTTGGTCCGGGAATACCACAGGCGACAGTTTGATCCACTGTTTTGTTTTGCGAGGCAGAAAGTTTCTAGAAACGCGCACAGTTGTAGACTGTCAACTATTTAAATATTTTTTGAGATGAACTGCTTTGTCTCTTTCTATGTACCTTTGGTAAAAATCTGAGAATATATACGTAGATAGAGTAGTTTGGCTAGACATTTATTAGGCAAGTAGTAAGTGCGTAAGTAAAGGAAGCGTTCACTAGTACGTTAAGAAAACGTTAGTAGTAGTACGTAAAGAAAAGTTATCTTTATGTAATGACTTGTAGACTGCGAGTATTGAAACATTACCATAAATTAAGGTTTGGCGGCCTTTAATAACACCTAGTTGAAGTATATAGAAGTTGTGAAGGTAAATATGACCAATGTGTCTACTTTACGTTCTCAATTCCAGTGGTTACCTATTCGCCAGCGCCCCGCTTCTCGTTCCTCAACTTCAACAATCTTCACCTACTTACCTTGAAGCCTACCTTCGTTTCTTGTCCTCGAATCAAGATAGAAATCATCGCTCATCAAACAATTTGCTTCTTTTGTGTCCCTCCCACAATTTCGATTTCATGAACTCTTTGTTCTTTGTGCGAGCACTGCTGTTATGGAACACGCTCCCATTCGAAATCAGGATGTCAAAAATTTATTTGTCGTATAAAAAGAACTTCAATAACTACCTCTTGACGAGATGGCAGGAAAATAACTATTAAAATATAATCTAGTACTCACAGTTTACGAATGTAAAGTTTATGTATTTGTGTGTATATATATATCCATATTTCTTAATGTATATGTGTAGTTGTATTGTACAAGTTTATGTTAGTTCTATGTGTTTATTGATGAAAATTATAACCTACTTCCACCCCTGTGCACCTACCTTACAAAAATTCTACATCACCCAAAGATTGGCTGGTAGAGAATGCCTCGGGCATTAAGCCTGCTTACGTACACGTATGCATGCAGTTTTAAAATAAATAAAATAACTCGTAGATGTTTTTAATAGGTACACGTCTTGCAATTTCGTCGTTTTCTTAAATATTATTGCTGTATTCCAGTATCCTTGTGTTCTGTATTGTTTAAAAATTCAAAAAAGACAATGATTCTATGCATTCCAATAAATTGTTAGAAATATCCTGCATCTACAGACAGTGCAACTAAACCAATGATATTAGCAGTTTATTATGCACTTTGCATGCTAAACACGACAGTTAGCTTGTAAAGAAAGAAAACATTTTTAGGAAATGGTCAGTATTAAGTGACATGTTACCTAATTTTAGCCCCCTTTAAAGTTAAAGGGAAAATGACGATCAGGTAAATTTGCAAACATTAACAAGCATAAGTAGAAGTATCATAACTCTTAAGAATTTATTTAAGAACGTGCATAGAACCACAATACAACTATCAAAAGCGAAATGGATATGTTTTAACGATTCAATCGGAGTTGTGGTTTACGAATGAGTTTTCTTACTATGAAGAATACATGGTCGAAGTTATTACAGCGATTTTCGCAGCTTAGACTTCAAGGTTACGTCACAAGATACAGATTGATAGCCGTGACGTAATCACTGTAACAATCCCCACTTATTCAATATTCTATATTGGCGGCCCACGTGCCCGCACTTGCTTCATAACAAAATATATCAGGATAACTGCAATAATATGTCTCCTGGTAATGCAGCAATATATACAAATGTTTTATCATTTGTTGTGTGGATCGTGAATACAGAAAAATGCTATGAAGATATGTTCAGAAATAAAACTAGAACTAAACTATAGTGTTTATTATTTATTGTATAATTATGAAATATTACTTGAATGGTTTCATTTATCATTTTAATATAATATAATAATATGTATCAGTGTATCACCTATATTTTTATTATTTTAATCCAGCTAGTTTCATCACAAATGAAGAATAGTCTAGAAAATTAAATAAAATTGGAATGTGTGTTTGTTATATAAAAATAACCGCTTTTTACTACTTGCATATGTATGTATGCATGGTACAAATACCAAAATAACATGTTTTTTAATTTTTGTCTGTCAATTTGTTTGTTCCGACTAATCTCTGAAACGGCTGGACGGATTTTATTGATACTTTCACTGGCAGATATCTGATGATATAAGGAGTAAGTTAGGTTACTCTTTTTTAGACTAAGTTTGCCCCGCGGCAACACTCGCAGCTGTTGTTGTTGTATCGCGGTATTGTAAATAGTGCCAACTAGCCACAAAGATCAAGCTATATGTTATGAATTATAATCGTAACCGTGAAATCGTGAAATATAAAAGCGATATTATATATACCCAGGTATAGTTTTATACATATATTGTACTTTTAATTAATGGATAGGAATGTACCTAGGTAACAGCTTAGACACATACACTGAGTTGCATCTATCAACTATCTACATCTTGCATCTAACAACGCATCTAACAACTATCAACATCTTAAGTCTACAGTTAATAAGTAATTAGACACTTTTAACAAAACAACAAAATAGAAGATAAACGAATCTAATTTCACACTTCACTGATTTCATTGATGTCTTGTATTTAAAGTAAAAAGTGTCCTTTAAAGATTATCGATCAGTCTGTTTATTTTCATATACAAGTACAAACTTATGTAACTCGCTGAATAAATTTACCACATATGTATTTAGCATTTACCATCTAAAATATTTATTTAAAAATTGCGCCATCTAGTGGCTAGTAGATACAGGTAGACGAAAATGAATAGGTGACTGGTGACTAGTGTGTAACTCATTGACGTATGCAAGTGACAGTTACATTTTATCTGACACATTAAGATATATAAATATATGACTTTCTGTTCGAAGTTCACAAAATTTTGTATACAAAACTGAATATCCAACATAGATTTAGCATCTATTTACAGAAGGCAACTTTGATCACGAGGTTGCCCGCCCACTATCCGCCCCATAGAATTAGGGTTAATTTAACTTACAAACACAATAACACTGCTTATGAGGCTGCTATCCTATGCTGTGGCGCAGTTGATTAACATAACTAAATAGCATATTATTTCTATTTACTCCGTGACACAACTATAAAGGGCAATAACAATGAGCTGCAGACATTGGACTGCTGTTAATATGTGATCATAATTTGCAGGTATGCGATGGCAATAAACCAGACCACAAATCAACCGCTCCTTTGGCGATCGGCCTCACCGTGACTTTGGGCCATTTACTTGCCGTGGATTACACCGGCTCTGCTATGAACCCTGCCCGCTCCTTCGGCTCGGCGCTTGTGGCTAACGAATGGGCTGATCACTGGGTAAGTTTAATATTTTATATACCTACAAAATCAGATCGTGATATAAATATTATATTACTTTGGACCTTCAAAATTGTACTTTTCATTGTTGCATATTTATTTAGGCCATAGATCGAACTAAGTGGCGTGAAATTGGAGAATCCTATGTCCAGCAGTGAACTGCGATAGGCTGATGATGATATTTATTTTGGTACTTTTACCGCAAGTGATTGTTTTCTATTTGTATAACTTTTTCTTGGTTTTACTCTTCCGTGAATAAATCGTTACCTAAAGGATAACTCGCTTATATAGCTTATATATATATATATATATATATATATATAGAGAGAGAGAGAGTGTTTAATAATAATGGGACACAAGGATTAACGAGAATACTACGATTTAAAAAGTATACTTGATACTTTGATGCACTCCCACAATCCTGATCACAGAATCCAGTCCAGACGATATTGGTTGGCGCTCCTTGGAGGATACCTTCGTTCAGCAGTGGGCGGCGATAAGTTGATACTAAGTCCGCGATAGGTTGATACTAGCACCCATTATACAAGAAAAACTATGTGTTAAAGTTACAAAAGTAAAAAAAAAACTACTTTTTTAATATAACGTTTATTATTAACACTTGCTTATGAAGACATACTTTTTATTGTAGTCAGTTTTTCGTTAAATAACCAAAACCCTTTCAATTACCAGGTGTATTGGGCGGGTCCTATCGCTGGTGGTGTTGCAGCTGCTCTTTTATACGTGCACGGCTTCTCTGCACCCCCTGTTGAAACCATCACCCCTCCTAGGTACCGTGCCGTAGCTGGAGATGACAAAGAGGTATGAAATTGTTGAGATATACAATATTTGATCTGAAGGTAAACCCGCGGCTCTAGACATAGGATACCGTGAAGCACAAGATATTTATTGACAACTAAATTATCAGCGAAATATATTACAATTGCAAAATAATGTAATGCTGCTTATTCTTCTATTGCTACTTTGTCTATCTTTTTTTTTTTTTTATTTTTTTTTTTATATTTAAGCTGCCAAAATGACTCTGCCCTGCCTGATGGAAAGCATGAGCAGAATCCAAGAGTGGTGGTCACCATCCTCAATGCGAAAAAGAACAATGCAGCATGGTGACCCACACTATGGCGGCCTTGGGGAAGGGGGATGGTGAGGGGGATAGGGTGCGTTGGATTGGGGTATGGGCCACCGGTATCCTCACTCACTCGATGAAACACAGCGTAAGCGCTGTTTCACACCGGTTTTCTGTGAGGCCGTGGTATCACTCCGGTCGAGCCGGCCCATTCATGCCGAAGGGTGGCTCTCCAACGGTGAATCTGCAGTTAATAACCATTTTTCTTGTAATAACAAATATCAATACTTGGATACCTATTTTAAGCAGTCTAGAAAGTAAGACTCGAGTCTATTTCAAGAAGAATAATAAGATTTTGGTTCTGATTTGAGATATAACAACTGCTAAACTATGATGACTTCGTCTAAGTTCGATCCTCTATAGAATAGCTAAAGGTCGAATCATGAATTGTTAAATTGAAACTCCATAAGCCACGTTTAATAGCTCTGTAGTAGTGTGAATTTCTCTTAACAAAACCTATCTTACTTTTGTAAAATAAAATTGTAAATTTTCCTTGCAAGCGTACTGGACGCCTAACAACTACTGCATGGACAGTAGAACAAGGCGTGAGTATCTAGTAGCAATCACATAGCATTTTACGAATATTTTAATTATTAACGAATCAGTGTATTAACATTGCAATACACTCTGATTATGTGCATCTAGATTATAGTTTACTATTAAATAACTTGGTCTATACACCCTTCTATATCACTACCTACACTGTATATATAAACAGTTTAAATGAAACACTGTACAGGCTATACTTTACCATGACTGTACAGCCTGTACTACAAGAAGTGCCGTACAGACTGTACTGTACCATGATTGAAGTGGTTATACGCTTATGATTATATATGAACATTACATGGTAGAGATACAGTACAGGTACATAAGATTCGTTTAAACTTGAACTAGCATCATAAATTTGAATATTTTTTTAAATCGACCTTTAAAATTAATAACGTATTTTTTTCATTAGCTGAAACGGTTGGACGGGAAGCCTGACGACATGGCTTGAAAGCGCCACCTGGCGGCGGCGTCCGGCGCGGGACCGTCGCTCGATGCCCTAAGGGCACTCCCACCACATCACACACTATGATTCGATATATACGACAGCTTTAACACAATGTTATCTAACGAACCATACATCCTTACTGAAGATGTAGCAAGAACAAAAATAAAAATAATTTCAATCCCCAACTTTGCTACGTCTGAAAATACCACAATCGTTTGTAAAGTACATGGAAAACAAAAAAGGAAAACGATAAAATCTTGACGTCAACCGTCTAAAGACATTCGCGGTACTTTGAAGAGTACAAGATAAAAGTGCTGTAGACGTCGTAAGATGAGCCGTCAGAACAACCAGTTATTAGTTTTAGCGATAAATTGAGATTATTTTTGTAGACCTGTCCAAACGGTATGAAGCTTCCGTCTCTTTCATTAAAGCGAGATGCCAACAGTTCGTTCATTTATTTCTTCTAAAGATGACTGTTTAGTGTTTTCACATAATATTGCAATGCAATACAGAGTACCTTTGTAATATAAGTGATATAATTACATAAATATAAATTCATGTTAACTTTTGATATCCGCCCCATATTGAAAGATAATTCTATTGTTCGAAATGTGTTTGAATATTGATTAGAATCGAAAATTTTATACTATTTGATATTTGAAATTCTACATAATTATGAATGTTATGCATAGTTAGATTTAAGATAAGATTTTTATAAAATATGATTATAAATTTATCTCACACAGTGCAACTCAAAATCTTACGTAGATTTAAATATAAGAATAAAAATATTGAATATTTTATACATCTATAAAGAATAACGCACACACGTTTCTATATATTTTCTTATTTGTCCTATAATAGGGCAATGTTTAGAATATTACTGTAAAACAAGTGTGTAAATTTACACTTTAAATTTAGTAAAATAAATAGTTTTATGTAAGTATGCAACGTGTTTCAAACCAACGTGTTCAAAATCAACATACCAACATGAGATACTGAATGAAATATTGAGGCAACTGATTTGAGCGAATGTGCATTAAGTTTTATCTTCTACATGATTATAAATAAATATAATATTATTTACTACAGTGTTTTATTACCAAGCTATCAAAGTATAGCACTGACCTCTTGATGTTGTCAATTATAATATACCTACATATTAATAATATCCTCCCACACACGGCCGTCTAATTCCAAAACTAGTATAGGCAGAGCCTGTGCTATGGTAACCAGACTCCTGATAAACATACTTATATATTTCTAAATACATTAATATTGTTGATACACAGAGCCATAGAGTCACAACGATACACAGAGACTATGATCGTGTGCATCACACAGATTTGTTCTGAATGAAAATCGAATATATGAGTCCATGACTACACGGTTGGCCTAGTGGTTTCAGTGGTCGCCATACCGCTTCCTACTGCGCCAAGTGTTGTGGGTTCAAATCCTATATGGGACAACACTTCGTGTGATCCATAATTAGTTGTTCTAAGTCTGGGTGTACTTTGTATCTATTTCATGTATGTTTATAAAGATCCGTGACACAGGAATGTATATTAAATTTATATTATTATAAAAAAAAACAAAAATGACCTACTAGACCAACAGCCCCGTCCTAGCACGTATACGTACTCTCGTAAGGTAAACATTATCCGACTTCAAAAAAAGAGGAGGTTCTGCTTTCTACTGTACGTACTACGCCTGTCTATGGATTAGGAACGTTAGTAGTTAGAAAAATATGAAGGCTCTATGTTGTGTATGATATGTTCCATAAGCCCATATGGTACATAAAGAAGAGTAATACAATACAACATTCGATTCTGGCAGCTATAACCCAGTTTTATACTATTTTGGCTGCCGACGTTTATCTACAAATGTAAGGATTTGTAACAATCGCTTGTGAGAATGTGTATGTTAGTATAATTCAGGAATCGTTCAATTTATCCTGTTTTTCCTGTCTGTCATTTAAACGGCGAAAGGATAAAGGTAAACTAAATTAGAAAAACGGATAA
The DNA here is from genome assembly GCA_003709505.1 of Hyphantria cunea. Classification (NCBI taxonomy): domain Eukaryota; kingdom Metazoa; phylum Arthropoda; class Insecta; order Lepidoptera; family Erebidae; genus Hyphantria; species Hyphantria cunea. The sequence continues at coordinate 1,426,140 of PKRV01002543.1, read as the reverse complement.
AGTGAGGAACCTAAGATAAGTGATACCATAACTCTCAGGTGAGGTGGCTGGGGAATGCAACGCCAGTATTTCGAAGAAGATAACCAGCGTTCAAACTTTTAAAGTGCATTTCGAAAATCTACTTATAGGTTCTTACAATTCCTAATAAAAAACGGGGATTTTTGCTAATTAAATCACAGGACATTATATTGTTAATAACATATAACAAAAAGTGTCATATTGACTGCTTTAGTCGTTCAGATCTAAATTCTTATGCATGTATCTACCTACGGGTTTATTTACACATGCGGACGGTGAACATATATATCCACTTGTGGGCACTTGCTAATCCTGAGTCTTAAGCTATTTTTAATATTGATTGATTATATTGAAACTGCAGAGCATGCTTGAAAACTTACACCCATCGAATTTGTATGTAATTCTCAAGTTTTTAATCGACTATGACTCCTGTCTTCATTAACTACAGTTTAATGTGTTCTGTGCCTCATTGAATGCAATAAGTAAGTGTAATGTGCAATGAGTAGGTAGTAATGATCAAATGTATGACATTGTAAAAACTTCGACTGCAGGAATTTAACGAATCTAATATTAAAGTATTTTAAAACAACAGTCCGAACTAAAAATGGACACATGACGTCTGCCTACATCATCTTTTAGGCCGGAAGACTTCACTATTTCAAACATACTCATAACTGTACCTAATTGAAAAATTGGAGCTAAATGACGCAATAGTATACCGTTGTTCTATTTTTATAGTGGTTTGAGTGACACATATTAAATTGTTATACACTGTATAAGCCGGAATTGGTAAATGAAAATAGGCATTGTAGGTTGCTACTTCTGACTAATTTGCTTCCGTAGTTGTATCTTTGGGGAAACCCTTGACCAATTCATTAGATTTAATTTGATAACTATTTGAAATTGCAAAGAAATGCAAACCTAGAGTTTCTTTTAATTTATTTTATTTATTTGTCTTTATTGTATACACATAGTAAGAAACGGTATAATAGGAACAGTCACAAAGTATGTATAACAATTGGCGGTCTTATCGCTCTCGGCGATTTCTTCCAGACAACCATAACACGGATATGAGTGTTTCAAAATTTTATCTGTAAGCATCAAATAATATGATCAAGTATAGACCCATGGATTGCTAATTAGAATGCTTGGGAACTGAATTCAGGAGAATAGTGGTGTCTGAAGCAAAGAAGGCATTCTCACATTGAATTCTATCATATTTGGTGTGTATAAAAATCACTTATAACGATAAGACCACCCACAGTACCCAAACCTTTAAAATATTTCATTTTCGCAGTAAATACGTTACTTGCTGATGTTGTTTTTGTTTTAAAATATCGAATACTCTTCTTATATATAGTTGTCATGGTTTTCTGATCAACGGTAAAATCTATCAGAAATTAATAATAACATTCAGTCAAGAAACGATCAAGGTCCTACAGAGGTGCAGAGTAACGCCTTATAATAAGGGCTGCGGTTGATCATGATCCACATAATTATCAAGTGCTCAGTAATTTAAGTATTGAACATCCTCTGAGGTTGCGGTTGCGGCTACAAGTGTCGAATGTTGCTACCGGATACAAAATCCCCAACACAAACATCTATGGGATATCGTATTTGACTGCCGATCAAGAGTTCTCGGGTTGATTCCCACGTCAAACCAAAAGTTTTATTGAATTTTTATGAATAAAGAAACGCTTATTTACAATCCGGAATTCGGAAGTTTCGGTATTTACCCTGTGCCTCGGGGAGTACAGGGTAAATACCGAAACGTATAGTCATCGGTCCTGCATATGATCTCTCCCCTGCCGTGTCGAATAACCGTCCCATCGGATTGTGACAGATAAGGAACAAAGATTGCACCTGTGCTCGTGCACACACTTGTGCACTATAATAGTTCCTACTGCTCAGTTGGCTGGTCTCCACTTAAAAGTTAGCCGCCTTGACTGAAATCAGCAAGAAGTACATCGCATGTAAATACTTATGGTAGATATAATAAAAATGTGCTTTTGTTCTTAATATTTTATTCTTCTTTCTACCCTCTCTCCCTGATTTATACTATCCTATTTTAAAAAACTGCTTTTACCTTGACTTCGAGTAAGAGGAGTATTTCAGGAAGGTTTTTAAGTAAGAATTTTGATATGAAACCATTTTGAAATACTAATATGATAGCTTTTGAACTATTGATGATAACATATTTTTCCATCGACTTTCTATATGATTTGAACTAAGATACATTCTCTATAATTAAGATGGAAACACAAAAAATGCGATTCTTAGTTAATTGGCTGTTTCAAGGAAGCCTGTTAAAGGACCTGTGTTTGTGTCATTCTTGCTAAAATAAGCCATACTAGTATTATAAATGCGGAAGTAACCTGTCTGTCTCGTTTTCACGGCAAAACCACTGCACCGATTTCAATGAAATTTGACATGGAGATACTTTGATTCCTGAGGAACGACTTAGGCTAGGCATTGGCTTTTTATCGCGATAACCTACTTATAGGCGGGCGGAGCCGCGATTAAAAGCTAGTGGTACATAAATAAAGATCGGTATCAACATCATGTCCAGGAATAAATAAGAAGGGACGTCGGTTGTCACTTGAATCACATCAAAGGTAAGCTGAAGTTAATGTCATAGATATCAGGATTTCAATCGAACCATGTGCATTTCTTCGTTTGGTCATATCTTTTGCGCTTATAGTAACTAGCATGTAGTCTGCACCTGTGCGTCGTTCCTTATCACAGTATATACATACAAAATTTTAATAAGACGGTTCTGAGGTTTACCCGTGAAAACCTAACAGAAAACAAACAGTAAATTCATAGAAATAGTCTAGGAGCTGGTAGTTACTAAATAAGAAACAGAACTTATCCATGACTAAATATTTTATTCAAATAAACGCATGATATTCTTTAAAAAATACAAATAATAAACTGATTACTATTGATGTATATTTATAATATTGAATTTCATTTAAAATGTAAAACGTCACACGGTTATACAATAAATTAATAAAAATGCCAAGAAAGTCAATCAGTCTTCAAAAATAGAGGTTACAAATTAATGACTAAAGTTACAACACAAGTTATGTAACAATATTTTTTGGATTTCATTTAATGACTAATTTGATCAAAATGACTAAAGATATTAAATTGATAAAAACAACAATGTACTATATTGTTGTGTTTATCAATTTTAACAGTCAGCACACACATAAAATGTTAGGTATCTATTTATGTAATGATTGTATACTTTATAGCTAAGTTCTGTATCATAATTTCAAATAAAACGACGTATTATGCACATTATGCTCACCATTCCAAACGCGTATTACAATAAGACATAAGTATTGTATTTGGGTATAAAACAATATTCCAAAAGATTATTTCTATAGATTTTATATACATTTTACAATCTTTGAACGATATTAAATCGTAGACACAGTATTTAAAGAATATATTACAAAGTTCGGCAATTGCCGAATGTCGTGGAACACATCCGCGGTTTATCGGTTAGTTAGTATAGATTTTAAAAATTATTTACACGATTTGATATCAATGCGAGTCATCGTTAAATCATAAAAACATATTTTACGTATAATAAAGTTCATGTCGACATGTTCAATATAAAAGGAAAGTGGTAAGAACAACTCATACAATTCGATAGTTTTATGTTCTAACTAGCCACCTTTAAACTTAGCAAATTTTCTGTAGTCAGTTAACTGAGAAGCTACCTACCTAATATATGAACAGTTTTATACATATATCTGTACACAAGAGCGTCGCCAAGGAATAAACGTCAAGAAGAGAGCATAGTAGCACGCTTTAAAAAATTACAATGAGTTATTAAAAGGTACAAACTTCAAATTTTCGTTTAGTTTCGTGAAAAAACAGCACAGCACAGCACATCGGCAAAGATATGGCGTAATCGCGTGATTAACCCCATATCTTTGCCGATTCAATTAAAAATCACAAAAAAAACAAAGGTGTCTCATTTAAATGGTCAACTTTCACACTTTTCAACTTCAACAACAAAAAGTTAAAAACTTACCCAAAAAAAAGTGTTACTTACTAATGCTTAAAAATATTTCAAGAATAAGGTTGTATTTAGACATCTCAAATACCGGCTGAAGTCTGATTATATACACCCGCACTTGGCCAGCGTGGGGACGTATGGCCTTAACCCTCTCCTGAGAGGAGACCCGAGCCCAGCAGTGGGACATTATGGGTTGTTGTTGTTGTTTGTTGTCTGATTATATAAAATTAATTATAAGTTCAGATCAATATTTAAATGAATTTGGATAAGTAATAGAATATCTTTCGTATATATAGAAACAAATCATCGTAAAACAGGTTTATTTTTCTTAAAATATCTTAGAAATCACTGCTCGAGAATAGTTTTAACCTGCCTCACGTAATCAATGACACAATTCACAATCCTGTCAAAATCTATACTTGAGTGAAGATTTCGAGATGAACAGTTCTAATCTCTAATCTCTGGTTGGTTAAAATCTCTTCGGAACTGTTTTAAAATTAGATACACGATCGAGATACTTTTTAAAATGCAGGCCTAAGTCTATAAAACAATACTAATCAAGCAAAACTAGACAAAAAACCTTAGTATTAAAGCCAATATCAAAAAAATAACACGTATTTGGTGCAGCAATAAATCTGTTTTATTTACGTCTTAGTAAAATATCTTAGTATTTATAAAATATTAAGTATTTACAATTAACTATGAATTTCACTTATGTATGAGCACCGAACATTATGAAATTGATCAATTCCTAAAGAATAAAAAAGTAATAGAAGAACATAATTAAAGTAAATCACTCCAGGTATAACTATTAACAATTAAAAGTTACAAAATAGTTTTCCAGCACAGCATATAATATACTAGCTGACCCACACAACTTCGTCTTCGTCTCTTTTCGATCATACTCGGCTCCTATTGGTCTAAGCGTGATGTTAACTATACTATCTTAAGCACACCGGCAAACTACATTTTAAAAGAAATGTGAAAATCGGTTAGGCAGTTTCCGTGTTCATCCTGAGCAACACTGTGACACGAAAATTATACATGTAAATAGATAATCTCATAGAAACTATCATAAAGTGAAATTTTAACAAAAATATTGTTTTATAGTTCCTTTTGTCTTATAAATATAATATTGTTCATTACTATATATCCAATGTCATCAAAATAACAATAAAATATATTTCATATGTATTAGAAGCAAACATGTTATTTATAGAAATAAAAAGATTAGTGCATTTTTAAAATAAAAATAATTTCATTTTTCCAAATTCATTAAAAACTTCTAATAATAGTCAGTAGTTCCAAAGGAATGCCTATTCTCACTAGTAAACACTGAATTACCCAAGTTAGTAATATTTTTACATGGTATAAAAATGGAGTCTTCCGCTGTCTGTACGTTCAGATCTATTAACGTACTTAGCGGATTTTAATCTTGTTTTCAGCAATAGATAGAGTGAGTCAAAAAGAAGGTTTATACCGCATGCAACTGCCTCATTGGTCTACCGGTTCGAATCCCGGATCGGGCCAAAAGTCTTATTGTGTTATTCTGATTACGGAAATAATAACAGATCGAAGTTTGGAAGTTGGGTCTGAACCTCCGTGCCTCGGAAAGCATGTAAAGCTGCCGGCCCTACGACTTATCTCTCCCCGGTCGTGTCGGTTAACCGTCCCATCGGTATATGAGAGAGTAGAGAACAGAGAGTGCACCTGTGTTTGCGTAAACACAGGTGCACTCTAATATCTCCTGCGTAGTTGGCTGGTCTCTGTTAAGACTGGCCGTTGTGGCCGTAATCCGCTAGTAGAACATCACATGCATATTGTAGTAGAGGCAACCCGATAATATCAAGACAGCCGAACGAAGCCGAGCAGGGAATAGTTTAGGATTAAAATATTCCTAAATACGTTAAAATATTTGTGTTAATTCCTCCCAATATAGGAAAATGAGATTTTGTAAATGAACCATTATTTTTATGACACAAAGAAGTCGAATGGAGTACCACCTTTTTAGTAATGATTAATTAAGAAGATCGATCCAAAACCCATATTGAAAAAGTTCTGTATAACACTGTATATGTATAACTAAACCTACCACAAAATTGGTAGGTATTTTGATTTATGAAATGCATAATTTTTTTAATTGTAATATGTTGTCAGCGGTAAAAAAGTTACAATAATTTGGTTTTTCATCTTTTACAGTTAACATTGCTTTTGTCGTGAAAATATTATAGGTAATATTTTCATTCCTATCGCGCTTAAAATTTAACTAGCTACCAAGTTAAATGAACTTGAAACATTTCTGTTTGTCGTGCGGTATCCGCGTCTTGAAGAGCACTGAGTCTGCGCGGTACTGGGTCGATAGTAGAGGCGTGTAGCCCATTACCTAAAACAAATTGAACAATAAGATAGATGCAAATCAGCCTCGTCATAATCTTTTATCTTAAAGGTAACCCTGGCCTCAATGTACTTGAAATTTGTCAAATTGTAAAAATATTTCTAAGTTAGTTTGGGACTAGATGGCGTTGTGTGTTAGATGTCCGGAATATTTATTATTATTATTATAACTTCCACATACAGCGCAACAAGAAAAACACTACAGCGCTATCTAAAATACGTTGAACTATGAAGTAACGACGGAAACGAAGAAACTACCAATCCTGAATCGCGCAATAGATGTTCTAGCGCCGATTATCATATACACCACATAACAACATCAAACGTTGGGCAGTGACCCGCCAGGCATGATCACCTCACCTGGTCGGAGGATCCTCCCTTTCTGTTAGAAGAACATGTGGCCCGTTCCTCCACAAATCTTTATACTACGCATGTAGGTGTAACAAATATAATGATGCTTTGTAAGATAAAATAATTAGTTATCATGTTATAATTACCTGTGAGAAGAACTGTATACATTTATGTCTCTCGTGGAAGTGTGTCTCATCTGCAGACAATGTCACTGGACATCCGGGACACCGAAAGGTCCACCGTGATGTTACCTGTATAAAATTTAATCATTGTATCGCACTGTAAAGCTAAACTTACTCTCTATGTCGGAATGAGGGTATCCGAATAATAAGGTTGTTGAGACGCGTGGCACAATCGAACGGTTCAAGGAGTCAGGCAAAGAAGGTAGGGGGAAGGTAGGGGTTTCAAGGATTTCCTTTCGAGGGTACACCTGGTTCCCCGGCTTTTAGTACCCGAGACGGTGTGCGGTTTTTATTCTGTTCTGATGATCAAGTACAGGCCAAAAAGTTGATAATATTCAGTTCTTCCAATTTATTTTGCTCAGAGCACCTATTATTATATAGTGATGCAGCGTTTCTCGTCTATCCTTTGTTTTTCAAGCAATCATTATAAAGTATTTTATATGACATATAAAATGTTTGTTTGTTGTGGAGAATCAGTATTGTATACTGAAATACATCTATGGATGTAAATAAGTTAAAATCTAAGGCCGTACCTTGACCGGTGGTTTCCTAGTGATGTGTGAGACTAAGAAGTTCATGGCGATGTCCTCGCAGTTCATGAACTCGTCGACGTAGTCCCGTATGGCAGCCGGCAACGTTCGCCAGTACGCCCACAGGTAGTAGCGATGAACGAACGCCGCACCCGTCAAGACCATCGATAACTCACAGCTGACGAAAAAATAATGTTTTTATATAGTAAAATAACTTAACACACGGCTGACTCCAAATTTATATAAAGCCTGAGAGGGGACCCGAGCCCAGCAGTGGGACATGTGTATTTGGTGTTGGTGATGATGATGTGTTAAGGTAACCAGACTGTTGATAAACATATTATTTCTAAATATGTACATTTTTATTAAAGATAAACTAGTAGCCACCTAGTGGTCGAAACTCGACTCGATTTTTTTATAACTTTCTGCGTTATTCCTCTATATAAACTTTAACTGTGCCAAATTATATACTCCTTCATTAGCATCATTTTCATAAAAAGGGGTACAAAGTGTTCGCTTCACATATTATTATAGATTAATATGTACACTATAACCCAGGTACAGAAGCAATATCATGCCCATCTCACAAATATTTGTCCTGGGTAGGATTCGAACCGAGAACCTCCGGGTTAGCAGTCATCGTCACTAGACTAAATTTTAATTATTTGCCTTTGATCACTTCGATACCGCCCACGTAAGTTTTTGTAAGCCACAAAAATAGCATTTAGCGTTTATACTAAAAAAAACCAGTCTCAAAGTGTAAAAATTATAAACATACGATTTTTTCTAGCTTTTGCCAGACGTATGGTGTTGTAACTTTCGAACGAGAACTGACTAAAACATTGTATAGACCTCTGCAATAGTTTACGCGGGGTGGGGACGGAAACTGAAGAGAGATGTGGGGGTACTGGTTTGGGCCTCCGTAATCCTCACTTACTCGGTGAAACACAGCGCAGGCGCTGTTTCACACCGGTTTTCTGGGAGCCCGTGGTATCATTCATACCGAAGTGTGGCTCTCCCACGATAAAACTAGATTTATGAGTATGAGATAGCGCAATTAAAGCAGCTTGTACTCCTCAGTAAAACATTGCACAAACATTTTATGAAGTATCGTTAAAGTTCGTAAAATGAACATTAAATTACTCAGAAAATACAGATTTTCAAGGAACAATCTTTTAACACAGTCAAAAGTATATATTTATATTCATGTACCAAATTTAACATTGATGTGGTAAATAATGACGTTTTTATTCCAATTTGTATCTTTAAAATCCTCTCCGGCAAATTGCGGTTTTAGAGATACAACAACTTGCGTGGGTATCGACTTATTTTCCAACTTGGTAGCATGAGTCAGATAAAGCTTTACCATAAAACTAGTTGAAGTATTTGTTTTGGTTGTTTAAAAATGACATTTGCCGCTCTACAAAAACAGCATATGTCGCGGGGGACTTAACAAACCTATACAAAACGCACTCACAGAACACCCAGACTATTCATCATCAACATTCTTTAATGGGAAACTGCCAGACATAGTCTTTTCTTTAGAAAGGAGGTTCAAACCTGCTATACAACGCTGAGGAAACGGATATGTATAGGGTTTATTTCAACTTTTACTTCTCTATGGAATTCTGTTGTCCTGCAAGTTGGCTCGCTTATGGGTCTTACAACACCTTTTTAATATCACACGAAAGTTGAGGTAACCACTTTGTTATTACTAGTTGATAAGTGTAATGTATTTTTAAAATGCTGTGAGTACTGATGTGACTTGGTTATTTCATAAAAAAATAGAGTGCAGCATCTCACCTGTAGTTGGAGTTATAAAGAAAACCATTGTTGAAGTTAAGATCCCAGGCGTGGTATCGACCTGGGAAGCCGACGATTCGATCACGATGCTCTCGCCATACTCTATGAAATGAAATACACAAAGTTATGGCTAAGATCAAGAGTTCGATTCCAAGCCCGGAAATGTGTGTAATAAGCACTATGTGTGTACCTTTTTTTAGACATCTCGCGCATTTGGAATATCATCTTGTGTCGCAGGGGACAAAGAACACCCTGACTCAGAAAACAATTTCTGGATCACACAAAGTATTGTCCCATGAGGGATTTGAACCCACATCGCTTGGCACAGTAGAAAGTGGCGTGGCGACCACTTAACCCACTAGGCCAATCGTTTAGTATATGCGCAATGTAACCACAAAGATTTAAGTTTATTTATCTTATCAGTGGTTTGGTATTCACAGTTTCTCGTTTTTGCCTCGGAGAGGACGTTAAGCCGTCGGTCCCAGTTGTTATGAACATCCATTGTTATCATTATGGGGAAGTCAGTGCCGTCAATTATTCTGACAACTAGTTCAATCATCGAATTCAGTTCAAACTCAGGGTTGCGTAGGTCCGATGCCAGTCGCTCCGAGGTAAAACTGATATTCAGGTAAAACCGGTTGAAATAATAGCCGAGCCCAAATAATCATTGGAATAATAAAGGCTAAGATGAGATGGTAACCACAGAACAGATTTTGCCTAGTATAGATTTGGTTTACTTTTAGTTTCAGATTTAGACTAGTGTATTTGAAAACCACTTTTTAATATTAAAACGAATTGGCAGAGGTTTTCACTACCTACCTGAATGCAAAAACAATCTCGTCATGTCTAAGATGAGCGTCATCATCCACGCAGAGTACAGCCTCAGTATCTATGAGATGGTATGGCAGGAAGCGATTGTTAAGCGAGTTGCGAGTCGCTCTAATAACTGCTATAGGCGCTCCGCTTTCAGGCCATGACGTCATAGCACTTGGAGACGATGGGCCATTCCATACTACTACCACCTAAAAGTGAATTTAGAAATACATAAGCTATATTGTCTACGATTAGCGAGGCCTATGTAAAGTAAGTAAGTAAGTAAATATTCACCGTTTTCGAAGAAATGAAAAAAAATTACTTATTTTTAAATATATTTTGGAATTATACCTAATATTATATTTGCGCGAATACCGAAATTCATCCGTAATTAGGTTGTTTTAAGGTTCCGTAATGAATATCGTATGCTAGAATACTAGGGTGTTCAACTTCACAGAACTAGTTAATTTACTACTGTCTATATCCATACTAATATTATAATTCAAAAGAAAATTACTGCCTGTCTGTCTGTTACGCTTTCATGACTAACTGCTGCACCGATTCAATGAAATTCGTTATTAGGAGGATATAGGCTACTCTTTGCCGCGATTACCGACCTAGGCCAAGACAACGATCGGAAAACTTAGTGCATCTAATAGCTCTCTCTACCTTCTAATATATGTAGGTACGAGAGATATTAATCGAGATAGCATCAGTTTTCATGTCTAAGAGAATTAGTAATTAAAAGGTATCGTTAAAATTTACCTTATTTAAGTACGGCAATCCCCGAAGCCTCGCCAACGCGGCCGCCAATACAGCCTCCCTTTCATACGTAAGTATCACAATCGTAAACTGTTCACGGGGACGATCACCACCAAGCGCTTCGCTGAACTCACGTCCCGAGCCTCCAGCCCCAGCCCCCACGGGTCTGAATCCTGCCGCAGAACCTAGAAACCTGGCCTCCGACGTTACAACAGGATCCCAGGGTAACTGAGGAAATAGAGCGAACGGTTCCCCCCATTCGTTCCATAGCTCGTAACCATGTAGCAACGCTACGGAGTAATTTCGTCTATATGCTGGGCTTGTGTAAGGTGCTTCTAAGGGCCCTAATGTTTCTTCTGGTTCAGCGTCAACCGCTGGTGGTTCTAAACGCGGTGGAGTAAACGAATCGTTGAAGGCGGGTGTGGCTGAAGTAGGAGCAGCAGGACGTGGAGGTATATGTAATCTGGTTCTTACAGTGGCTAATAAGGTATCCACTGTTGCTTGAACTGAGCTTAAATAGCGTTCCCATAAGACACGACCTTGTCGTCGCAGCGCCAGCAGATCAGCGTCACCTAATGCGCGAAGTAGGAAGTGTAATTCGGGAACTCGTGCGTGGGGTAGTGATAATACAGCTCGACGCCAGTCAAGGACCTAGGAAACAAGAAAGAAAAAAATAGTAACAATAACGATACACAAGTATGTAATAGAGGAAAAATTAAAGAAGAATAGTAACAATACCCATACACAGGTATGGAAAAGATGTTGCAGCGGTTTGCTGTCACATACACATGTCGATTACCGCAGGTATGACAAAATACATTTCTAATTCAGAAGGTTCTTTGTGGTCATTATAGTTCATATTCAAATAAAAATATACATCTACATAAATATGTAAATCTAATTATGCTTCTGAGTGGTACTAAAAAAATCGAAACTTTGTTAAAAATATAGATGTGAAAGTGTGATCATTTGGTAAATATTCCGTTGCGTTTTCTTAACTGATCGAACGTTCATCGTACAATTTTTCATTATTGGGATGAATAAAAATATACAGGGGTACTTGAATTGCATGACACAATTTATATTCATGATAGCGAAGCCGCGAAAAAAAAAAGTATAAGTGAGATCCACAAAATAATGAAGCTCATAAATAAGTCAACAAATGTTTCTAGTTTCTTCCCTAGATGGCGTTACAATCGAATTACATCGCGCTATTTTCGGTCTACATTGAATTTATATATGTGTAGTGTACTGACAAGGAGTTCCAACTTCCTTGTCTCGGGGAGCATAGTGCGCAGTGATCGTAAAGTGAGAGCACTTATGCTGACACCCACAAGTTACACTTGACCCGCGCCCGGCCGCCGCAAGGGGGTCCGAGCGCAATTTTTTAACGGTCTCTTTACTTTAATGGAGGCCCTCGTATACCTATTTTTAGCCCTCGGAGAACAAACAAATAATAAGTTTATGCTATAAAATCCTACATTTTCTCACTATAAACTTCATACTGCACAGTAGACAGTTTTTATTTTCCAGCTCATCTAAACATCCTTGCAATTGCATGGCCATGAATATTATTATCATCAATTATTAAATTTTATTGAAAATAAACAGAAAACATAAATATGTATATCATGATATAATCGATATTATAATTATATAACCCATCTCACATCACTAATAGTGCAAAAGTGCTCGTGATACTGTATTTTTATTTTAAAGTATAAAGATTTGCTAGCACAAAGTGTTACCTCATCATAGGGTAGCTGAATGCTATCACCGCCCAACAAGACTGGGATTGCTCCAGATCTGAGCGCTTCGTACAATCTGGCCTGGAGCAGGGCAGTAGAGGTATAAGTACGATCCGCTGGTGCTAGCACAAGAGCAAATGTCGAATCTCTCAACACTGCACGACGAGATCGGTCGGTTCCACACAGAGCCCAGTCGCCAATCGGAAGTATGGATCGATTCTCTACAGGGGGATCGCACTCAAACTGCAGTAAAAATAAGTCCGTTGAAGGTGCGATGCTGACCATTTTTTGCAAAGCCTCTATCAAAGATTTATCGTGATCCTTGTCTACCCCTTTCGGTGGTGGTTGGGAACCCTGAAAACTAAATGTAGCTCATGAATTCGTACCTAAAAATTTACAAATTCAGTCAAATATGTTTCTAGACACTGTCACATGGTCGAAAAGACAACTAAAATCAATAACACAAATATTTTATTTACCTCAGTAGATATTTCCTACGTGCGGGTGCCATAGGCGCGCAATCGGACCACACATCACCTCCTGGAGGGCCGAGTGCCGGTGGTGTAACTATATCAAATCCTGGTCGAAACTGTTCATGCGTAAATGTAGACTGAGCGATCATAGCTCGTCCTGTCGACGCTCCTTTGAAAGCGTCGCCGGAGCCCACTGATAAGTCACGTCTAGCCATATTTAACAGAATGTGGTTACGGCCATCACCGCCCCAGTAAGGCAAACTTTTAACTGCCGTCTCGTTCAATAATAGTTTATAAGTATCCCCTGTAGTCCTGTAACAGAATTTCGAATTAGGTAAAATACAATGAATAAAAAACTATATGAAATAACAAATAACCTAATGAAAGGATAAACTTACTGTGAAGTTTTGTCAAAAGAAAACGCCTCACCCACAATGACGAGGTAGACACACGCCTCGTTCGGATCATTCGTTATATGCGTATTGTATCCCAACGTTTGCCGTAAAGTAGTTTTGAGAAAGCCATCAACTTCGGCGCCTGTCAACGGTGCAAAGACGTCAGGATCGTAAAGGTAGACGGGAAATCCTGATGTTAACGAACAACGAGAATGATCAAAACAGGAAAACATACGACAATGTACTTCGGAGTCTGGAGTTACTGGAAGCAGGATAGGTGGTGGGCGAGAAGGAACTATTTGCGTTGGAGGGGCAAGTTCTGGAGAATCTCTACGTATAGCTTCAAGCTGAGCGAGGCGCGCTTGGTCAGCAGACACACGTAGGCGCTGTAATTCGGCGGCGGCACGAGCGTGCTCGGCTTTAGCGCTGTCAGCTTTAGCACTAGCTGCTGCAGCTTCGCGTTGGAGCCGTCCACGTTTAGCTTCCAATTCACGTAGTTCAGTAGATACTGAAGCCTGAAACACAAAATAAATTGAATGAAATTTTGTATTGATGTTGGAAAAAAATATATTAATTTATTAGAATTGCTCTTACACAGATACTCTTAGTGATATAAAAAATATATATAAAAACAATTTACCATAACTATTATCTTTAAATTCTAGGTGTTTAGTAAAATGGTACTACTTAAATTTCTACTATTAATGGTCTGCTAAAACATACTCAAAGAAATGTAATGATTTTTGTACTAAAAGTATTTATAAGTAGCACTCCAACACAATTCTATTCACTAATTTTACAACCATTTTTCTTAATAGATATATATACTGCCTCGGTGGCGCAGTGGTAGCGTACGCGACTGCTGTCCATGAGGTCTCGGGTTCGAATCCTGGGTCGGACCAAATGTTTGTATGATCTGCAAATATTTGTTTCGGAGTTTGGGTGTTTTCTATGTATAATATGTATATATTTACAAAAAAAAATGTATTTATGTATTAATATCAGTTATCTAGTACCCATAATACAAGCTCTGCTTAGTTTGGGACTAGATGGCGTTGTGTGTTAGATGTCCGAAATATTTATTTTTATTTATTTATAGGGGCAAACAAGCAGACAAGTCATCTAATGGTGAGTGACTCCCACTGCACACAGCTATCTACAACTCAAGGGTCACAGTATCCACCCTTTAAATTCCTAGCCCAAAAAATGGTGGACCAAGGTGAGGGTTTTAGTAAGGATCTGGAAATGTTTGTTATCAAGTGAAAACATCACTTTAAACTAGTTTCTTGCGAGGCTATGGTCTAACTGCAGTTAAAAATATGGAAGATGTTTTTTTAACTGACACTGCTGAACAATGTGTGTTTAGCAGTGTCAGTTACTCAGTTACTCAGAAAATGACTGATAAACACACCTTAATTCTGAGCATTTCTTCAATCCTAATCTTCAAATCAGCGGCATTCATTGTTGACATGTCACCAAGCACCTCCAGAGTGTGCCGCATGGGATTAATTGCCAGTGCACCTGATTCATCGTACTGGAAAATTAAGATCTTTTTTTTATTTCAGACATCATGGAACACATGGTTTCTATAAGGGTAATTTTGAACAAACAAATTTCAGTAGTCTACCGATAATATGAACACTTATTATTATTATATGTAGCAAGTACTTAAATGACTCACTAATGTAGGAGTGGATGTAAAAAATATTTAAGTACAATTTAAATTAATACTATATTAAATTTAATGCTACAAAATATTATTTTTAGGTGGACTTAAGCATGACAGAAAATTCTTTATATAATAAAATTGTCTGCTGATAGAATTTAACTCTGGAATAAATTTCACTGATAGGGTAATGGTTTAATTGTAACCTCCTTTCTACTTTGCTGAGTGTTGTAGTTTCCTGCCACAATTTAAACTCTGTGGATAACATAAACACCCACAAAGTTTAAATTATTATTTTGAGTCTAGGTGTTCTTTGCTTCAGTTTCATGCATGTTTGCAAAGTCTTCCATGATACAGAAATATTGTTAGATGCAGGAGTTGTTTTTTTTCAATGAAGATAAAGTAATTCATAATTCTTGTACATAAGAATCTTAAATGTTCAGTTATATATAAATGATAAAATATTTGTAAGTGAGAATTGTATTTTCAACTGAACATAAAATAAAATCACATCTATTTTACAAAGAGGTTGACAGACACATATTAAACTGTGTTTTGGCACCACTTAATCAACAGTGAGCCAATTGCCACTTATTGGGATGTTTTATGTTTATGGAATTATTAAATTTCGTATAGGAACTATGGGTTACCTGAGGTTCTAATTGAACAAAACTAATAAATAATACACTAACTTTTATCTCAAGTAATTTTATGTAACCACAACAAAACAATGTGTTTTAAAACCAAGGACAATATGTGTATTATAAATAACTCCTATGAATAAGGAAATATGATTAGATAGACAAGAACGATGAAAACTCCAATTATGGGAGGGTTTTATAAAAAGTGAAGAATTAATCTATGAAAAAGTTCCTGCTCAATTATACGAAAATAGAACGCTTTATCAACAAACCACAAGTGAACGCGAAATATGTATATTCAAAATAGACATGTTATAAAAATTATAATGCTTGTATTTACTTTACCTTAGACAAGTAGTAATGTGTAAACAGAGGCACAACAAATAATATAACTAAAACTAATAATATTACACGGGACAGTCTCAAATGTCCTATCCATTGACAAAAACGTTCGTAGTAATACATTTTAGGCAGTTTAATTATATAGAACTGATTTAAATTTTTCTAACATTCTTCATGTGTTGAGATTAATTATTAGATATTCAACTATAATATTAGGTAACAAATATAATAACATTATTTACAAAAACTTGATTCAATAAAAATTAAATGCACTTCATATACAGTTCATACTTAATATAATATTATTAAATTTCAGAAATACATTCCAAAAACTAATCCCATCCTAAATTTCTAAACGTCAACTGAAGTATAAATGATGAATGTTGCCAACTCTGTTCCTGAATTGTCAACCTTAGAACTTTTGTCACGTATAACAAAAAAAACACATTTTTCTAAAATATCTCGTATTTTGTCTTTCAAACCTCGTACATTTATTGAGCATTAGGAATGTTTTAATATTTTTATTAATATTACAAAGCTTAAGAATTCTTGGTTTGGTTGGTTGAACGCAATTATCTCAGGAAGCACTAGAATTCTTTTAGTGATAAATAGCTCACTTTTCTAACGTCAGCATAATATTAGTAAGTAACAAATAAAGTTGTGTAATTTCACCCTTGTTTTGTGTGTCAACTTTTTTCACTAGTCCCAAGCCTGTTATATTGTAAATTATTGTACTTATAACTTTTTTATAAATTTGCTTCCAGGCTAAATCCTTGTACTGAAGATTTCACAAGCAGGGATATTTTTCAACAGCGAATATTATTGTTTCTGCTTCACACGTAATGTGAAGCACTCGTGATGATACGAAACACCACATCCAATACACATCGAAGATCAATGTAAAATGACAGCGTTCGTGTTGTAAGACCGGAAGCCTTAATATAGTTTATGACTGAATATAAACCACTTACATTTTGATGTTATAAGATGAGATGCCCCTGAGTCGATGATCCAATGATCATTTAAATCTCCTTCCACCACAAAAACTTAACCGTGTTGCTGATTAGGTGTCTTCAATCTTATTTTTCAGTTTTTTTTTTTAATATACCCATTTTTTTACAGAAGTTACAATGAACAGTTTTCTTTTCTTAAGTTTTTGTATTTAATGTATTATATGTTGCAGGTTTAACTGATCTTTCACTGAGGCGTTGCTCATAGAGCCAAAGCCGTTCCATGAGCACAGCCATTCCACGGTCTTTGGAGGGCACGGACTAGGGAATGGATTCGGGAGTGTATTCAATATTCTGTTTAGTAATAATAATCTACAGCTCTCAGATAATTCGTTTAAACACTTTTTATTTTTGATAACTTTTGATACATGCTTACCATTTTACCACATCTAAGAAACATTCTTAATCTCATGAAAATAGCTATTAACGGCGAATTTGGATTTATCTACCTACATATAAAGCTTTTACTCAAAACCGATTCATAAGGTAAACAATTTGTTAAATGTAACTGAAATGTAAATCAAAGTTGCTCTCAGGCTTAATGACATACAAAATTATAACTCTGAAAAGGCGTCTCCAGCTTTAGTTAAGCTGCTTGTTTCTGACACAGAACGTTGGAAGTCATCTGTGGATTTTTTCTTATTCATTTATAAGCGGAGAATAACGAGCTTCTGTAATTCAACAATCTCTCTTTTAATGATTGTTTCACTTACGATGGATGGCTACGCTGAAAATATTACTATGCTTAAAAGGATATTCGATAATTGCGAAAAGGGTCAACTGAGAAAGAAAAATATGCAACGGTCTAACTTTGAATATTATAAGAATTGGATATAAAGCGCCAGAAGGCCCGGACGGTCCCCGGCCTATCGATCTAAACTATAGATCATTACTTGCTGGGCTTGCTGGTAGTTATGCTCGCGAAAGGAAAGTAATTCCCCAGGTTTTCTGCCAACGTACTGCTATAATTCCTAAATGTTCCCTAAATATGCTTGCTAATCCCGAATTCCTGTCATCGTAATCATAATCCCTCTGCCCCCCTGAAGTGCCATATCAGCACTTTAGAGCATAACCACTCCTCTGTGTGGGTATCTGCCATTCTAGACGGTTGTCTTAAAAATCGCAATTTCCATTTCTTGTAATTTCTAATTCATAATTTAAATAATTAAAGTGTATAATTTCTAATTCAATTTATAGTTTGTATTATTTTTAAAACTCCAAATTCAGTAACCCGTGTCACAGTACGTAACGTTGTATCCACGCTCTAGCTTTCACAGACGTTTTTTCCTTGCGAATTAAACATAGGTGTGATCTCCGAATAATACTAATAACGGCGTTAATCCGATTTTCCAAACGTAACACTATCGCCCAGTTTGAGATTTGGAAATCCTCACACGCGCCCGCGACTCCAATTTTTGTACATTGTCGCACATAAATGAATGTCATTAGTGCTACAAAATAAAAATATATTTGAGATGTAATTTAAAACAAAATTACAAAATAAAAATATATTTGAGATGTAATTTAAGACAATATTTTGTTTTGGGTTCGACTCGGGTTGAAAATGCCCCATTACTTGAATTTTTAGTCAGCGTTTTAATTTCTATAATTTTGATTCACCCAGTACCACTCTCTCAATTAACATCAATCTATAGAATAAGATTTAAATAAATATATACATTAACATAACAATACAAAAATTAAACATCGGCAGAAAATATACTTTATTCCACAAGTCCTCATTCCTTTTTAATTTAATTATACTTAATACAAGTTAGCTTACTTCGGAAATAGTTAACTATTTTATTTCATTCCAATGGCCGCCAGTTCTCAAAAGACCAGATAATTAGCTTACTTATACACTACTAAAAAGTTACGTATAACCCACCTAAAATGCTTAACAATTAACAACTTTATAAATCTTATTCAATACTTTGTTCAAACCTATGAAATATAAATAAGATCTGGTCATTCATTATTACGTGAGACGGCTTTAGCGGCTTTCGATAAAAAAAAATATTAGTTATATTATATATATATATATATACGTAATATTTTTCAAGATGTCTATCAGTTTGAATGCGTTAAATTGGTTCTAAAAAGACGAAAAAATTACTTTATATTTTTATTTACGAACATTTTCAGAGTAACTTTTTTACTTTAAGATTGCTTCGAAAGTATGCTTGAATTAAAGCGAGAATTTAAAAAAAAACACCAACTTCAGAAAAGGGGAGGTTATCAATTCGACTGTTTTTTTTATGTTTATTACCCCATAACTTTCGACCAGGTAAACCAATTTTTCTTTTTTTATTGGATAACCCTCTCCTGAGAGGAGACCCGAGCCCAGCAGTAGGATATTATGGGTTTTTGATGATGATGATGATGATTGGATAGCTGGTGCTTCCCATTTCAATTTAGTCCAGTTCTTGGAGCTGGTTTCTTTTGTTAAAATTTAATTGTGTATATACTTTGTTTCTTGCGGAAAAAAATACGTGGTATTTGCCGAGACCCCCCTTTCCACAAAGTAAGATTAGATGAGATTTGGCTCGACCTATCCAGCACTAAGTAAATATCTCACATTATTAATGGACGTCCTCAATTAAACTTAACACATTACATACAACAGTTTTTTAATTGAATAATGCACCAAACCTAGTTAAAATTTGCTTAACTAATAAATTATAATATTTTTGTAAGCAATAGCAACAATAAAGTAATTTGTTTTCTAGTTTGCAGTTCATTTGAAGTAGTTTTCAATTTTTCCTTTAAAATTGTATTATCAAAAACCTAACAACGATACGTAACAAGCGTTACCGTCTGACTGATACATACCTAACACATACAGCATACATACATAGCTATACGTATTTTTTACATTCAAATCAATTTTACTTTAGAAAACATTTTATACACTAGCTTTTATACGAAACCGTTTATCACCATAAATATCTATCGCGTTAACAGCATTTAATTATAAATATTCCGAGCCTTTTATTATTACTCTAGATAAGAACTAATCTAATTTACAAAACATCACTATTTTCACTTTCACCTCCTTCTGATACGCTTACTATATCATATCGATACTGCAACTTTTTATTACTGTGATGTTTCAATAAATGATTGAATAGTTCCCCAGGCGTAAATAACAAATCACATTTAAAACAACTTTGCTTTGATATTTTCATCCTAGGATAACAATTTGACAAATGTTTCTTCGCATTTGATTCTTCTAAAAAATGCAAGCCGCACCCACATTTGTATATCCTTTGTGTCATGTCATTGTTTATTAAATTATCTACATTACTTTCTTTTTCTATTTCTTCCTGCATTTCGTTTAAAGGGGTGCCTACTACTTCCACATTTTTAGTAAAGCTGATAATGTTAGAATTAAAATCATCTAAAACTAGTTCTAAAAGATTTTCATGTAGTTGTAAATGTTCTGTTAAATCTTTGCTGAAGAAACGCAAACAACATTTAGAGCACTGAAATTCACTTGAATTGGATACGCAAACATGCCTTTTTACACTAGGTTTTGTTTTAAAACACACTCCACACGTCGTACACTTATAAAAAGTAAAATCGTAAATGGTTCCCTTGAACGAAGGCTCTACCTTGTTGTCATTTTTGCAACCTATCTTACCAAATATAATAACAATGATTCTTTTAGTTTCGAACT
This sequence comes from Hyphantria cunea, assembly GCA_003709505.1. Lineage (NCBI taxonomy): Eukaryota > Metazoa > Arthropoda > Insecta > Lepidoptera > Erebidae > Hyphantria > Hyphantria cunea. The sequence goes on along the minus strand of PKRV01002543.1, from coordinate 1,405,297 downwards.
GTTTAATCAGTTCATGCTTAACAACATGTAGTTTCAAATCTTTTTCATAAAATAGTAACCCGCAATCTAAACATTTAATTAATTCAAGACTACTACACATATGATCTCCACGATGTAATTTATCAATCACGACCTCACAGTTTCTACATTGGTACAAAATAAATTTACTACGCGAATCAAGCATTATCTGAGTAAAATGGTGGTGTATCTGTTTATTGAATGCTATTATTTTGTACGAGCTGTTGTTTTTAATTGGGCTTTGGTTTTCGTGAGTTTTTTCATGGATGTTTTTATAACTTTCAGAGTAAAACCGTGAGCCACAAACAGAACAAGGGTGTTTTCGCTTAACGATACAGTTGCTGCCAACATGTGCATACAATTCATCAGGTTCCACATAGCACCGACATATTTCACATTTAAATAGTGTTAAATCGTTAAGGATATACTTTAAACCAGGATGAAGTACTTCCAGTTTAAGTCTGTGTTCGAATTTATATTTGGAATGGTCAAGTATATTTGCAACCTGATCAGCAGTTAATTTTCCAAAAACATGTTGAATCCAAATATCTTTATCGAAACGAATAAAAAACGGATCAAATTTTATTTGTGTTTCTACGGCCTCAAAGACATCGCCATCAGTGAGGTGATCTTTATGTTTTAATAGACTTTTATTACAATCATAGTGATCGTGACAATGCTCGACTGCTTTGTCGTACATATCGACTGTAGCCTGACAAATGATACATATATATATTAAGGAGGAGTCGTTTACAATAGTTTTTTCGGGGATATTTGATATCAGATTTGGTGCTGACGAATTATTAATGATACTTGTACTAGTGGTACTAGTTACAGTTTCTTCGACTTCCAAACTTGAACTTATTTTCCCTTTCAGTGTAGGACTTAAAATGTCATATTTCTTTACAGTTTTCGTCGCTACTAGACTTTTAAGACCGTTGTCGTTGTCCGTAGTACTAGTTATTGTGTATTCTGCATTATAATTTGCTTTCTTTTTATTAATCAGGTTATTCGATAACTTATAGTTATGAAAATTGATATGCAACTTAAACGCAGCTTCAGTAAGCTGAATATTACAGTAGTTACACGTTACAGAGTTCTGTTTGGTACATAAATGTTCCTTAATATATTTTTTACCTAAAAAGTGTACTTCACAAATGTCGCAACTAGGGTACTTCGGTATCGGTGGTCGAATTTGTTTTTCAGTTTTGACATCATAAAAATAGAATGATTGCAAATTTAAATTTTTATTTTTATCATGCAACAACTTATGTGACAAGTATCCTCTGGATGTGAAAATAAGACCACATTTTCTGCACAATCTAGGATTTATAAACACACATTGTCCTTCGATGTGTGCTCGTCTCCTTCTTCCTAGGCTGCGCACGAAGCAATTACATTTAGAGCAAATAGTTAAAGCGAATTTTGATTTTGTTTGGGGCATACATTTAAGTTTTTTATTCTGTGGTCTATTATTTATGATATCTGATTCTATAAGAGAAAAATCACTTAACTGCAGTTTTTTATCTTTATGTTTTAGTTCATGTAAAGCTATATCATTTCTGTTAACTAAAATATCACATTTCTTACAGTATGCTGAATTAGGCGTTTTTAAATCACAAGTTGCGTAGTGACTAAAGTATTCGTTTTCACTGAAATGTACTGCGCATTTCAAACATTTATATAGAACTCTGTCCAATGCAGAGTCACTTAAAGCATAAACAGTTATCTTTTTTGACATTAAATGTTGTTTTAAATGTACTGCTCTATCATTAATTTTAAATAATATATGACATTCAGGGCATTTCCAATTAACGAATATTGCCACATGTTCAGAATGTTTCTTTGATGCGTTGGCAGTCAAAAAGCATATTTCGCATTTTAAACATTTAAAAACAACCGAATCCAATGCTTTCTCCAGTGTATTTATCTTCTTATACATCCTTTCGCGATGCAAATTCGATATGTGAGTATTGTACCGCTGTATTTCATAGGGCATTTTCATATTGCAGAATTGACATTGGGAATCAAATACAACTGTGTCTGCAGCAATTAAATTCCTTATATTATGACCCGCCATGTGGGTACTATACCGCTTCCAATACTTCATATATTGAGAGCATATATAACATTGGTATGCTTGTATCTTTTGCATACTAATAATGTTTGTACATTTCTCAACTTTATCCTGGTTATCGCTGATATTTGAAAAAGAGTCGGAAAAGACATCATTCTGATCATTACAACAATTATGGCTCTTTGATTCTGATTCACTATTCTTCTTAGCAATAGTGCTTCTTTGATTTCTAGTTAAACATTTAGTATTCTCTGCTAGTTCATTACACTTTTTTTGTACATTCTCTGTAAGCTTTGACTCGATTAACACTTTACAAGCAGAATTGGCTTTTTGTGAATCATTTTTAATGCCTTTACTTGAAGTAGAATCATTCCATTTAGTATCTCCTCTATTTTTAATATTATCATCATTTTTTGCAGGCGGTGCAGCCCGTGCCCGTTTTGCATTTGGAATTTCTTCAGAAATTGTTGTAGCTACATTATTTGGCTTTAAAACATCGTAAAGATGTTCAATTAGAGAACTCTGAGATTCAAATTCTTTATGGCAATGGAAACAAAAATTATTTTCATCCGATTTCGTATTTCTTTTTTCTTGAAATGGCTTTTTTGTTTTTCGTTTGGATAGCTTTGTTTTACTACGCAAATAAGATTCTTTTCCCTTATGAACTGTTTTTAAATGTCTAACAAGATTGCCTTTTGAACATAATGTGACCCCACATATGTCGCAGCGAAAATCGCTTGCAGTAAATTTTAATATTTTTTTCTTTTCACTATTTATATTTTTTGTTTTCAGAGAATCACTGTTTCCAATAGTATGTATGGTTTTCTTATGGCAATTCAAGGCCTCAATGTGGGGGAATAATATAAAACATTGTTTACAATATTGTTTGCTTCCTTTTAAATAGGGCCAGATATTTTTTAGTTCTATTTTCAGTGGTTTTATTTCGACTCTTTTAGTTTCAGGAGGTGTTAGATTAGGCTTTGATCCTAATATTAAAACATTATTATTATGTGATGATTTCACATTTTTTTCGTTCTGATTCTTAATAAAATCATTCGATTTTTTGGGACTTAAAGGAATGATATCATCAAAGGTATTATTACTGAGACTATCATCACTTTCCAAACTATCGTCAGCTAGAGAGTCAAGAAATGTTTTAAATCTTAAGTGCACTGCTAGTTGGTTATCATCATCTATTTCTTGAGTATTCTTTTGAGAATTTGAGTTTTCTGTTGCACATTTTACTGAGTCACGATCTTGAAACTCCGTTAATTCTACCTCTGCATCATTACCAGTATCTACTTCTGAAGTGGATGTTTCAGCAGCTGTATCTAACCCTGTTAAAAGATAACTATTATATATACCATAAATTGGTAATTGGGTGAGCACTTATTTGTAAACACATTACAAAATAAGTGTAGAGTGAATTTGATTCAAGTTGTATGGAAGATAAATGGCTAGCAAAAGGTGTATGCTGTATAGGATGTAAGTTGACGGATAGTAAAGACATTAGTCTTAAACCATACTAACATACATCCTAGCATAAAGATCAGCTTATTTGCTCAGTTGTAAGCATAAAAATGGAGTAATGAGATGACAGTTTGGTACCCAAGAGAGGGAGGTTTGGAGTCTAGCCCTGAGCAAGGAGATAGGTGGATGAACTAAATGACCTAAAACCTTTTGCTAGCAATGGTGCCAGGTAGAAACATATGAAAGACACTGGAAGTTGGAAATATTGTAAAATAATAAAGTCTTTATACTAACAGCAGAATATAAAGCGTTAGAATGCTTTATTGCATTAATTATGTGTAATGTTGTGTTGTAGTTGTATAAGTTTTTCAGAAATCTTAACAGTAGCAAAGTACAGAATCCGAAATGCAGACCAGAACAAAGGGAAAAAGGGGTTGTACGTCGGCTGGACAATCACGGGACAATCAGTTTATAAACGCATATGTATAAGCTCTATAAATTGGCTCAAACACAAGTTGGACTACTATCAAACACGCGAAAAGATAGGCTTACGGAGTGGCTTCAACACATGTGAAATGTAACCAATAGCAGATTCCTATCATCATCGCATTCTACAACTACGACAAGGCAATCGATTCCGTTGAGGCCTGGGTTGTCGTAAAAGCCCTCGCGGACTGCAGAGTCGATGAAATATACATCTCTATGATAAAGCATTTACAGAGTAACGCCATAGCATGCGTAAGTCTTCATAGAGACTGATACATTTAAGTTCACTAGAGGAGTGCACCAAGGAGATACAATCTCTCCAAAGCTATTTAATACCGTACTTAAAAATGTCTTCAAAGAACTGGACTAGGAGAACAAGGGCATAAATGTGTATGGAGAGAGACTCACCAATCTGCGTTTCGCAGATGAGTTGATGATATTCTCCGATAACATACCGGATATGATGGCCATGCTTAACCCTGCAAAAGGTATCGAGTAAGGTAGGGTCAATATGAATAAGACCAAAATCATGACCAATATTCCTGATACCGCAACACCTTATGGTTGTAGAAGTCACGTCGGAGTATACATACCTGGGGCATAAAATCAGGTTGGCTAGCGAAAACCAAACTGCAGAAGTAGAGAGACGTATAACCCGGTAATGGGCAGCCTTTGGTGCAAGCGCTAGTGTACTACGTTGCAAGATGTTTTTGACCTTGAAACAAAAAAGTCTTCGAGCTATGTGCTCTGCCAGTATGCACGTATGGAGCAGAGAACCATGACCCTTACCGAAAAATCCGTACAAAAACACCACGTTGCGCAGAGAAAATGGAAAGAGCTATACTCAGTATATCTTGCGGTCGCTTAACGAAATGGACCACCGATGAGATGGAAGGACGATACCAAAGGGCATGCAGGTCAAGATTGGATGTCGGCAGCTAAAAACCCGTCAGAAGAGAAAAAGTACGGAAGCCTACGTCCAAAATAAATTGGATAAAAAGGGCTAAAATAGATTGCTTTACACCATCTTTTTGTAGAGAGGTAGCAATTTTAACTTTAGTGACACTCACAACGAGAATGAGAGAGGTCTGTCTAAGTTTATTACTATAAGCTATTATAATAATACTATTTGAAAGACTTTTAGAAGCTGGTTGGCTGACTTTAAAGAAGAAAAATATAGGCACTAAATAATCACACAACTATTTTTTTTCTAGGAAATTATACCTAAGAATTTATTTTTAAGCTTAATGTAGTAAACAGTATAACAAAACCAACATCAACATTGCAAAGAGAAGAACTACTTGAAACAAACCATATACCAACACATATGACCAGCATTATATACCTAGTAGGCCAAAAAGGAGAGAAGTAGAGATCCATGACTAGCGATGGCCTGGTAAAGGTTTTGAGAAGTGAAGAAGGTGGTTTATGAGAGTACTGATAGTACACAACAGTACAGTAATGACAGTACTGACATCTATACAATTAAATGAAATTGTAGTGTCTGTTTGTAATATTAAAATATCTATACAATTAAATAAAATTGTGACTGTTTGTCATATTAAATTACAGCTTTTTGTTAAATGTATATGTATGTACACAAAACAAACAAAAATAAAAAAAATAAATTCAATTTTTGTCGGTCTGTTTCTTCCGGCTTATCTCTGTAACAGCTGGACTGATTTTGACGGGATAGTCTTCCACTAGCAGATAGCTGATGATATAAGACGTAACTTAGGCTACTTTTTTTAGATTAGCTTTGCCCTGCGGCGTTACTCGGGGTTATTGTTGTACCGCTGGTAACACTGTGGGGCTCAGCTAGTTATCAATATATGTGTTGAGTTAAACATGAGTTACCTTCTTCATACTGTGATATTTCTCTTTTTAAAATGGACAGGTCAGGAAATATCTTCCTGATAGTTGGATTGTCCAATAGATCATGCTCTTCAATATCAATTTCATCAGACATGATATGCTGAAAATTAATTCACTTTTATTATATATTTAATGTAAGTAGTGATTGTCTGACTCTGCAACATGGGCAGCTCCTACGTTGCAGAGCCCGCAGTCAGTATCATTGGTACAGTTGGTCCAGAGAATCCCCGGACATGCATATACACTAAAAGTGGCATAAACATACATGCCCTGACGAATTTCTGTCCCAGAGACCTGTGTGCCATAAAGGTGCAGGGAGCCCAGGACACTGGCCTCGCGCAGGTGGTTATGTCGTTGGTCTACATGTCTGAACCCGACAACCCACCACTGCACGACCTATCACGGCTGGTCTATTGCTGCGAGGAGTTGGGGCTCGAACTAAACAACGGAAACGACTCTAACGCACACCATGCCTTATGAAGCATGTCTACAGGGAACGATAGAGGTAAGAAGCAATTACGACAAACCTGAACATAGTAAATATAGGCTGTGTCAACGTTTGTCAATATACGAATTAAGACAATTAATGATTTGACCTTGGCAACTGAAGAAGTAGAGAAACGTATCTCAAACTAGCACATATCAAATGAGCTATCATGCTAGACCACAGATGGATATCCAAGGAAAACCCATCGCTTCCATTGCTCTTAGTGGACCGGCCAGGCCCTGCATCAGAACCCCGGATTATCACTATCAGAATACTGGGCAAGACATATCACCGAGGTCACCTCCAGTAGTCATCGGCAACATAAAGGGTCTGCTAGGCTACCTGAAGAAACTGGGTTGGCACAAATATTGCTTAGCTCATCATACAAAATAGGCTCTTGAAAATCGTCGAGCTCAGAAAACCTTATCTGCATAAATCCAAGTCTAAAAGACAACTGATATAAATACATATTATTCTTCTTTTTTTGCAAGGCTCTCATAGCCCAGTTGCACTCAGTGATTAGAAACAATCAGCGAGGGCAAGCAACGACGGCGCGGTCAGTACCTGGATGGGTGACCGCTGGTGGCATGTTAGCATGAGCGTCTCCGTGATTCGGAGGTCACGTTAAGCAGTCGGTCCCGGTTGTTATCATACGATAACAGTCATCAAGCTTAGTTGGAGGCCTTCGGGCGGCTTAAAAACATCCAACGGTAAGATTACGTAGCCACAACGTAGTCTTGCCAGTCCCCAACCCGCACTTGGCCAGCGTGGGGACGTATGGCCTTAACCCTCTCCTGAGAGGAGACCCGAGCCCAGCAGTTGGACATTATGGGTTGTTGATATATTCTTCTTTTTTGTGAATACATACATAGAAAGTACTCAAACTCCATAGCAAATATTTACAATCATACAAACATTTAAAGGCCAGCAATGCACTTTTGACGCCTCTAGTGTTGTACCGATAAACTCTTCCCATCAGGTGATATGTCTACTTGTTTACCCCATATTACATAAAAAATCATTTTTATCCACACACACGCACACATGAGCATACAGTGCAACTGCCCCACTGAACATTAACTCCTTATAAACTTTAACAGTGACAAATTCATATTCCTCATTGTTTGTTCACTTAATTTTCATTTATACAAATGTTTTCGCTTCATAATTTATACATAGATTTTGGTACAATTTGTTTTATAAATAACATTAATAAATACTATATCAAGCCCAAACATTGAAGAATAATATTAATGCACACATTATGTCTCATGTCACCCAATCATCTATTTAATTTATGTATACTGTAATAATTTAGATGTGAAAACTTAAATACATTTGTTACTACTTACATGTAATTAATTCGGTTGTAGTCAAGTCCTTAAAATTGCAATTTTATAAACGTTCATAAAATTTACAAATTTTGCATTCAAAGCGTTTTAGTAATGTATTGTTTGATAGCAACATAGTGTGCTAATATTAATATTACGGGCATTAGAGGAAGCCATTATATTAAACATGGCATTCTACGTCGTTCTTGACACTGGGCAATAAATGCCCAGTGTCAAGATTCATAGCGTTAAATTGAAAACTATCACATTAAAAGCAAATAAAACCCTTCTTCTTCTCTTTTGATGATATGGCAACCAGCCGGATCAGCTATTTCTGCCAATGTCAAGTATTTAATGTCTTCAATTCTAAGTCTTCCAAGTCTTCAAGTCTTCGTCGTGATGGAATTAATGATAAAAAATATAAAAAATGTGGATGATGAAATGGGGACCGTCTTTCGCAAAAACAAAAAATTATCTAAGTACATAATAAAACCCTGTTGTATTTCGTTTTTTTTTTTTTTTTTGGATATGGCAATCTGTGCCGATGTCGACAATTCTGCCAATGACACATGAATGTAAGAGATTAGTGTTAAAAAAAAAATACAAAGATAGCAAAGTGAAGAAGGAAGAAGGAAAACTAATTAAAATTTAATGGAATTACAACGAATGAAAGTTATTAACGCCTGAACNTACTTAACGACTCTTTTACGCCAGAAAAATAAAATATTTTATTTTATTTAGTGACAAAAACCAATTCACTATTTTACCGTTGCCTAGCAACCCCTATCTTGTATTTCGTTAAACAAGAAGATAATAATTTTGACATTCAATAAAAGAATGTCTGAATGTCACTAATCTTCCAGTGTTCAAACACGTGTCTTAATGATGCTTAATTCGATTTACTAACATTATTACTAAAGGCATTAATTGTCGTTAGTATTTCAAATAGTTAAGTGACTAGGCTACTCGTGATGTTTGCGAAAACTTCAAAATAAACAATTCAAGAATGTACGGTAATACACTATTTTCGATGCAAGAATTCTGACTAGCGCCTCAAGTGTCCAAAATAGTCAAACTGTCTAAGTACGATACTTTGGTTTTGTATTTTAGAAGCATTCATGCCACACCATACGTTTGGTTAGCACTCGTGTCTAGGATTTGTTTTTAATGTTCTATTGGTGAAAGTGTGTTATTTTTGTGCTTGTAATCTATTATAGTCTTGAAAAGACTCGTAATAAACCTCCCGATCCTCCAAACCCACCCGACATACCATCACTACTAACTCCCCTTTTCAGTCCAACTCCTTTTTTCCCTGAACATCCCTAAACTCCCTCTAATCCTTCAGAACAGCTAAAGCTTTGCTATGTGATGTGTAACGCAACAGAGCATGATAATAACATCTCACACACTCCGAGCTCATGAAAGTGCCCTGTGGGCCATGAGGTTAGTGCTATTCATCCACCTAAACTAATGTAAGTCGAATTGGGCATGACAAATACAAGACAACTGATAGTGCCCTATATGTTGTCCATGTTTCCCGCATTGAAAGCCAAACAGGCTCTTGTGCCACCCTTTATGCTATATATTTCAGACTTTTTTAATTTAAAAATAGCATTCATAACATTGTCAGAGATGGCGTTAAAAAGGTATAAAGAAAAGGGGTATTTGTTCAGTTTTCATCCCCTCCGGATGCAAACGCATTCCTCATTAACCTTTTCGTAATTCCTACAAATACGTAGTCAACATCCCTACTTTTATCATTACTAAAATGGGGATAGTATCTGGCATTCCTACCGACATGGTCGAAGCGAATGTAATTAAATTAGTAACTTACCCCAGGACTGTGTTCGGATTTTAAAATTTAGGTGCCTCAACTAAAAAGTTTTTACCAATAGCTTATTAGAATGGAAGCCTACAGAAACCTGTGTCCTTACTTTTGATGACCAGGTTCTACCCGAAAGAGTGTTCTGTTGCTACAATTCCTTTCCTCTTCAGCAGTATATGTACCCCACCGTCCAGAGTACAAAAATCAACAGGTTGGGACATGTGGGATCAAACTGCAGGTCCAAGCCTAGATGTAGCAAGAGTGGTCGAGATTATCCTGCCAATAGCTGTAAAATTACAGTTAGTGAGGCTTTTCGTGTACTGTGCTCTGGTGATCACTTTGCAAATAGCAAAACTTGCCTAGAGTATGGTAAGCTGCGGGCAATTAATACCCTGATAGCAAAAAATGTCTCGTATATGGAAGTCAATATAGCTGTCCCTTCACCTTGACGTCGATATGCTAACACTCTGATGACACCACAACTTACTCAATTCCTACAGCCTTCTTAATTTATACAGTCTTCTCAATCCCTATGGCCTGTCCAGTGCGACCGGAAAACTGTTCTTCGCCAACCTAAGTTACGTTCTCCTCTTTCTCAATCATATTGTTATGAGACGGGTATTTACTTAATAAAAGTAGTCGGTTGATTACCAAAATAACACGATATTTATTAATGAATACTTTTAAAACAATAATTCACCAAATCACTAGTTAGTCGCACTATGAAATCCGCTGTATCTTGAAACAATACTCTTGTACAACCAACACGCTCTGCTTTTATAGGGCTATCGAAATATTTGGAATGATTTCCAATATTTGATTCACTGTTGTGGAACAAATATCTCCTAGAATCCTAAAATCTCTTAGAAGCAGTAATCTAGCTCTATCTAGCGCCGAAAACATTGAAACAATCTTGTGATTGTTTAGTACTGGAAACTAGATGTCGCTGTCCCATTTATCTCAATGTCGCAACAATATGATTAAGTTGCTCAACAATCCCTTATCCTTTCTCCCATCCCTTGACCCCTCCGCTATTGATCTCTTGATACAATTATTAAACTCTCTTCTAACTGCTTACTCAATTTTATCCCTGCTGTAATACAACTAACGTCCAACGCTGCTAACTCACCAATCATTCTATTAATCAAGTGTAAAATGGCATCCCAACAAACATTTCTACAATAAAATTAATTAGAGGAGTTAATTCCACTAGAAATATGAGCTCATATTCCTTATTAACAATTTAGTTTTTTTAATAAAACTATTTGCCTTTGGATATCCGTCTTGCTGAGACCTGGCTTCTACCAAGTCTCAACTTCAATGTTCCGCATTTCAGCATGAGATGATTTTAGCTTTGTTGCAGCAAAAAAATGGTAGCGTATCTAAGTTCCCATTTTACATCGCTCACCTCCATCAAAGTTTCCTCACAATATTGAGAGCCATGCTACAGAACAGAACAGGGCCCAATATTGATAATGGGAGATTTTAATTGCCACCACTATAGATGTGAGACAACTGTGGCTATTTTGGAACTAATTTGGTGGAGATCATAAATGATTTGAACCTCTGCTTTTTATTTATATATCTTTATTGTATACATGCAAAATTACAAAGTTAAAACTGAGGATGAGTTACAAATATGCAAATGATGACGGTCTTATCGCTCTCGGCGATCTCTTCCAGACAACCACAACTTTGTATTCCTAACAATGACTGCTCCACTCGTTGAACTCAAAAGTTGTGTGGATTTGACCATTTGCTCACTGAACATAGCTGCAGACGCTTGCTGGTGGTGTACGAATTCGTCCCATGGTAGTGATCATTTTGTTATAATTATATGTATGTATGCTATAACAACCAGCCAAAAAAGCAACAAACTATAAACACAAGTAAGTCTAACAGAACTAATGCTTTTGATATAATGAGATCCAGATCTGACTCCTTTCCGATACCCAATACTAAAAGAAATCAATAGCAACTAAAAAGCCGCAAACGGAAACCAAAACCGATCAAAGAAGCAACCAACAAAGGAACAATAAAACAGCAAACTCCCCCAAGCCAACTGGTCCTCGTAGGGGAAAGAGACCACAACCCTCCAACACCAAAAGTTTAAAAGCACCAAAAACCAGTAATATACATAGCATCCCTTAATGCAGACGGGATGACGACATTAGACAAGTGGCTGTAGTCACGTGAAACAGAGTGACACAGGAAAGGAAAGAATGGAAAAGGTTGGAGAAGGCCTTTGTCGATTGGCAAACAGATCTATGAAAGATAACCAAGCAACAGATGTTAGTTTAAGCAGTTTATCAAGTTTAAGATTCCAATGTCCTTATTTTATACGAGAAACGCATTGTAATTAATTAAGAGATCTGAATAAAAGGCTATATTATTATTATAGTGATCATTTTACAAATTTATTAACTCTCTCTAGTTCAAGACATTTGAAAAAATCATCCGTCCCTTTCTAAAATATAACCTTTCTGTAGCCGACTAGCTAAAATTTCACTATCACATTCACTAATCTTTGAAAACAATATCAAAACTTTCCCAAACTTAAGTACCAATCCCTACTATACTCTTTAAAATATTTGAACACCTCATTTAAAACCGTCTGGAATAGATTGTAGAATCAAGGATTTTATTACCAAATTAGTAGTTTGGCTTCCGCAAAGGACTCAGAACCATTGACAGTGTGACAGTATTGGTAAAATATATCCGGCTTTCTCTATAGTAGTAGTTACTACTATCCTACTATCCATTCTCAGGCAGAAACTGCAGCAGCTGAAAGTACTGGTTAGGATGATCCACTGCATATGGGCAATGCTTATGTCTCGAATTCTAGTCTTAAGGATCTCCAGTGAAGAGCTAGACCAGAGAAAGACCTGGAGGGGCTTACCACAGAGCTCCGTACTGAGTAATTTGCTGTACGATTTGAATATTGCAGGTATGGGCTCATGCTTAAATAACAAATGCACTTTACCTCAGTATACCGACAATCTGGCATTGTATGTTACTAATCATTATATCGAAGATGCAACTACATTACTCTCAATTTTAAAACCAATTCCTGAATCTCCGTAAGTACTACATTAAAGAACGCAACAATATTCCGTATTTCTTCTTTTATTAGCAACAGGTTGCAGTATGTAATCGTGAGCTATCGGATTATGTCTAAACCTATTATCCTCAACGGTATAATAGCAAAGTGTCGTTCTTAGACAACTTCTAAATTCTGACACTAGAGGCGCGCGGGGGTAATCTTTGCATTACCAATTTTTGACAAAATCTCATAAAATCAGAATAAATAATATTTGCCTTCATCTGTGTAGTTTTGAAGTGAAAACTTCTATAGTTGCGTTGAGCACCGTTCGCGTCACCGACATGCTAATATTTTTCGTTGCTAATTTTTTTATTTTAAAGTTTATGAAATTTCAAAATTTTACACATTAATTTTACAAATAACATTCCAAGTTATAAGGATATTACTAATATATTACTTCTTTCCTTATTACTGCTGATTTATTTTTTACATTCCGTGTTGTGTTTACAAGCATGAAAGTTTATTTAATTGAATAAAAAAATAAAAAGACATTTGTTTAAAGCCACTTATTTCATAAGTTTTTTATACTGTTCACCCAAAACCCCCTCTGTACTCCTCCTCACCTCACAGCTGATCAAATGTCAAGAAAATGGAGTTTTGTTACGCATTTTATATTTCAGATTAGAAAAAGTTTCAATATGAAATTGAATTACATTATTTTTATAGCCTGCTCAGGTTAGAATGGATAGTACAAGTCCATTTCAACCTTGGGCTGCCGACGATAGTGCTAAAAATGTTAAAAATGAAAGAGAACTAGTGGATGACGCGAAACTTCATCGGGAAAATGTCAATCATCCAAAACATAGGCAAACTGCGTCTTACAATAAAGAAAGTGTCGCTGTTTCAAGCAACGCACCGGGATCGTCCAGTGCTACAGCTCCCGGCGGTGCCGAGGCCGCTCAGGGTAGCGAGTCCAACATGGACTCGAGCAAAATAGCTTCTATGCAACAAATTGTCGAGAACACTCTCAGGTAATGCTCACCAAACCTAAACTATGCTAGGAGACCCTACTGCGCTCTCATATACACATGATTTATCAGCAAATATAGCTTGACAATGATAGTAGGCCACTGTTATCAATAAGACAGCTGTTGAGGGTGTTGTACACACATATTTCAACTAATCACTTTCTATTCAACACTTGTGCTATTGTAAATAGTCATATTAATTTAGTTACCTAGTTCTCCAATAACAATCCCTTTTCTTTAATTTCTTTTTAAATATTAATTTTATGATTTAGGTCTTACAAGACATACTTTGTATAAGAGTTCATAATTTCTATTTATATCCCATACCATACATAAATGCCTGTCAAATGGTAAATGAATTCATTGAGTCTTTGGATCAAATAGTGTTTTTCAGAAAAGTAACAAAAAAATTGTGTTGTGCAGTCAAGAGGGCCGACAGAGGGTAGCTCAGCTATTAGAGGCTGTTGAGGCACTGAGTGGGGCTGAAAGACTACTTTTGTACCTGCGGCTGCCTACTGGAGTTGCACAACATGACCCATTAAAGCAGCCAATTAATCCGCTGGGCTCACGGTAAGCACCTTGTATCTGTTAATATATAGATATGCAAGTAAATATACTTAAAAATGAATCTTTTTTTTTTATTGGCAACAACATCACGAGAGATTGGCTGTACCAATTTTCCTAATTATTTGTTTATTGCATTTTTTGTTGTCAGAAGAGAGTTCTTACAAACAGTAAGAGAAGAAAAATGTGAATTCAATATTCAAATTTAAGTTGGACATTGTCTGTCGGGGGCAACTGGTATCATATATAATGTGATGATATTTAAAACATATTTTAATGTTAACAACAAAATTTCAGGGCTGAACTTCAACAGACTGTAACTTGGATACAGACACATTTAGAAGTTGACCCAGATGTATCATTACCTAAACAAGATGTCTATGATGAGTACATGTGAGTATCTATTATTAAACCTTTTTTATCAATAAGCAAATATTTTCCTATTGTTTAAATATTTTGCAGCTTGTTAACATTTTGTTTTATGTTTTATGAAATGAATAAAACATAAACTAATATGTATTATACTGTGTGTTATTTTTTTTATATTCATACATAAAATAGAACAATATTGAAATAACATAACTTATTGTTTATTTGGTATCAGAAACTGTATTGTTATATTTTGATACTGAATTACCAAATTCCTTTTACATAATTAAAATAAAAAAGGTTAAGTAACCATTTAATGTATTCCTACTTTCTAATGTAAAACTATCCCATTTATGCAAATAACATATTTACTAGACAGAATTAAAATTATCTAAAATTTCAAAACTCTACATTTTTAATATTAGTATATTACCTAGAGGAATATAATGTATTCTAAGGATATGAAAGACTGTTTCCATATAAATTTAAAGGCCTCATTATTAATTTTACTTTCCGAAATACATTCATAAGAATTAATGTAAATATATATTTATTATCTATGCTAATCTATATCTATATAAATAAAAAAAAAATACCGAAACATATATAAACGCATAACTTCCTATTGCCTGCACCAAATTGGATGAAACTTTTTTTATGTGTTTGTTACTGTCAGGGCAAGGTTTATATATTAAAAAAATACGTCGAAAACGATACAGGAAGGGTTGTATTTTAAACTTAGGTATGGCGGTACAAAGTTCACAGCGTCAGCTAGTATAATATAAAAATCTCTAGATTTACTGAACCAATTTCGAGAATAATTTGTTGTAACAGAAAGTCAAAAGTGTAGATAATTACGCAAGTGAAGCTGCGAACAATAGCAAGTGTAACTTTAAAATTAATATTCAAATAATAATTGGAAGGATAATGTCAAAACAATAACGAATTAGTACAAAAAAATTTTTTGGTAAGTTTTAAAGGTAAATAGGGTTTTCATGTTTTATGAAAACACGTGCGTAAAGGTAGACGTGATATTATCTCCCTCCACTGTATCATCTGTGTGTGTATGACTAAATAAATATGTAGAAATATTAGAATAATTGATAAATATTCCATATAAACTCCAGTGGAATTTGAGACCCAATTCAGTGCTAGATGGGCTACAAGTCTTTGAGGTCACCCAGATAATATGCCTTCACCAGTCTCTTGAACACAGCTAATGTCTGCGCATGTCTTAATATCACTGTCAGAGTGTTCCACAACAGAACTGCTTGAACAGTGAAGGAGTGGTTGAGGAATTTGGAAGTATGTCCAGGCATTCTCAATTCCAGGTTTTCTGAAGATCTCAACAATTTGAGATGTGTGATTTTTAGTGTGTGTCACGCAGAAAAGTGAACCGGGATTTAAGGTAACGTGGAGTAAGAGGATTGAATATAATGTTATAAAGAAGAGAAAGAATATGAGCATTCCGGCAAAGGCGGATGGGTAACCATGCGGTTGGAGATATGTTAAGAGAGCGTAGTATGCAAAGCAGAACGTCGAAGTTAGTGAAAAGTGTTGAATAACTTACTGAAGTCAATAAGTGTCATTCTCCATAGCCGATCTCATGTCCTCCATGACGTGTACAAGGGCAGTAATAGTGCTGTGACCAGGTCGAATGCCAGACTGGAAAGGATTCAGTAGTAGGGTTGAGGATAGAAAATTGGAGAACTGAGTATGGATGAGACGTTCGAGGACCTTGGAGAGAAAAGAACAGATAGAGATAGGGCGGTAATTGGCAAAGAAGCCCCGGGATTTTTCTTTTTAGGAATGGGTATAATTCCAGCATTCTTCCAAGTCTTTGAAAATACACTACGTGAGATTAGATAATTGAGGATATGATAGATAACAGGAAGAATTTCGTCAAGGGTTCAATATAATACTTTTTTTGTGGCTAGTCTTTTTAGACATAGAAAATCCTTAGGCTTCATATTTTTGTTAAATCTTTAACGACTTTGTTGGTCTGTAGTTGGAAATTGATATGCCTAACCCTTTATAGAAGTATTTTAGATTTATTTTTATTCTAATACTGTATTTTCTTTTTGTTTTGTCTAGAGCACATTGTATGAGCAGCAATATGAAACCTCTTTCAACTGCAGATTTTGGAAAAGTCATGAAGCAGGTATATCCAAGCGTGCGACCGCGGCGACTCGGGACTCGCGGCAACTCCAGGTCAGTCAGATACTCACAGAATGTGTTTGTGTTGCGTTTGTTGTGTGAGAAGCTTAGTAACTTAGTTGATGCTAGTTAAATATGAGGTTGCTGTGGTACCCTGCTCATGTGACGGTAACAATATTTTTTGTTTTTTTTTGTTGTTTAGGGACATAAGCTGTCCAGATTATAATCAATCATTCTGATAAACTTCATCCAAACCCGTTCAACAAACTTTCACTTTTATAATATGAATAATATTTAAAGAGTTATTAAATATTTGGATATCAGGTTTGATTGGTAATTAGTAGTTTTATAATTGATCACTTTAATTGGTTAGGGTTTTTGGGAATGTCAAGGAGAGTTAGACTAAAAAGCCTATTGCGAGGTTAAAACTGCAAATAGATGACATTATTAAATATGTCCTTTACAATCGATAATAAAATATCGATTGTAAAGGACATATTTATTGTTTTTACTTTTATCTCTTGTCTGTCCATCTAGATTATTTTTATCATCCTAGTGTGTCAATGATTCTTACTCCTGAAAAAGAAATTTAGTGCCATTAGATTGTGTGATATTACAATAGGTAACAAAAAGTTATTAAGATAAGTTAATCTTTTTATCTCGTTTGCATTAATCAATCATTGATATGCGTTTAATATTAAAGAATAGAGTATCTTGATAATGACTCTCGGGTATTTTTTTAATTTTTAATCTTCAACTTATACTTTTTTCCAATTCATAATTTTCAATGACAATATATAAGATTGACAGTTGTTCGTAGTATAGTTGTCGAAATTCGTTACATTTTTAATTTTATGTTTATGTTGAATAATTTTTATGTTTTTGTTTATTAATTTCTGCTCTGCAATGCTATTTGCTAATGAAACAGACTTGCGTACAGTGTTGCCATAGTTTCGAATTGTTGTCCCGAAACCCTTTCCTAGGATGGCACTGTTGTTCTTCTTAACATGGTAAAAATAAAATGGCTTCCGCTGTCTATTCACTTAGATCTTACAAACTACTTAACACAACAAAATGAAGGTTTATATATTTATGTATTGCATTCATATTATAGTAGAATAGAGGAGAGCAGTGAATTTTCAAAGCTTTCGTGCGAAAACCAGCCAGGTCGTTAGAGTATAATAAAATAACATAAAATATAAGCGCGGTAGCTGATAATAGATTTGCCACCTTATTATGCGTATTAAAAACTTTGATATTATTTTTCCGATGCTATAGTATGATTCATGGAGAAAGATAAGCTACATAGTAAGCTATAGTTAAGCTATATAAAATTAAATTAAATATGACGACAATTCGTAAAGATGTTAAAAGAAAAACAAACCCAATCGGAGCTTTACTAGCGCATGCTACGTAATCCAATAGAGATATATAAAACCGTGGTAAATTGTAATTCTTAATACGAAATATAATTTCTAAAAAAATTTTAGTTAACTGTGAAACAATGCTATAAAACTAGAATTAACATAATATACATATTAGATATGTAATGAAAATCATGTAATTATTTTAGGAGATAATTATTTTGGAATCTTTATTTTATACTTAAGGTATTTGATGTATACTAAAACTAACTCTATTAAATTTTAACATGGTCATGCATGCGTGCAAAATCGGGGCAGATTATTAGTAAACGAGTAAGAAAATGAAATTTAAATTCTATATTGGTTGGGAAGCGCATCATTTGATAACGGCTGGACCAATCCGACCAATTATACTACTTTTTCCTCACATATATTGATATGTTATACAGTATCTATCTTGTCAAGAAAACAAGTGTTAAACATGTTTTCGTATTTAAAACTACTTACGTCTATATATATATTATATCGGAATAATAAATACAGTATGCAACTGGAAAATGACTAATCTATACACGTGTAGACTACTACGTCCATACTACGTAATATGACACACTGTCTGTTCATAACAAAGGCTCTTTAAAATAAATTTATTGCGTATATATTTCATGGTTCTACTCTGCCTGATAGAAAACATGAGCAGAGTCCAAGAGTAATGGTCACCAGACTCATTGTATATGCAGACAATGCAACAATGCACCCACACTATGGCAGTCTATTGAGATGTTTCTACATTATTGGGCCTCCGGTCTTGCATTCATCAACGAAAACGACAGCACGAATGCGGTCATTTTAGGTTGGTCTTCAGTAAGAGCCGCTCCAGTCAAGTCGGCCCATTCATTGCTGAAATCAGCGCGGCTCTGCTAATCATCTTCTCCAAAAGTTTTTTTTTTATATATTGAAGCTGCCAAAATGACTCTGCCCTGCCTGATGGAAAGCATGAGCAGAATCCAAGAGTGGTGGTCACCATCCTCAATGCGAAAAAGAACAATGCAGTATGGTGACCCACACTGTGGCGGCCTGGGGGGAAAGGGGATGGTGAGGGGGAAAGGGGGCGTTGGATTGGGGTATGGGCCTCCGGTATCCTCACTCGATGAAACACAGCGTAAGCGCTGTTTCACACCGGTTTTCTGTGAGGCCGTGGTATCACTCCGGTCGAGCCGGCCCATTCATGCCGAAGCGTGGCTCTCCCACGGTAAACTTCGGTTCTACTTCAGCAAAGTACCAATCTTGTATTTTGTACTTCTGTGATACATTTTGCCTTAAAAACACATTTCAACCTACCTACCCAATATACAATTTTCAATTTGATTTTTACTTAATCGTGTATCTCCTGATAAACCCATGTATATCGTCCATGCTTCGCCGATTATGCAACGACTTTTAATAACGCTTATCAATTTCTTTAAGTGTCCACGAGATAACGCGTTGTGTGCTACTAAATACTGCCATATCAAATTAATTTATCTATTGAAACTTGAGACATTTGTCTTAATTACTTGTATGACATAATATATATTCGCGTTCCCACTTGTAATGTGTAATGCAGCCCACACATTAGTCAGCATTTATAGTATGTTATTGTTTCCGCATTTTCCTTATGCAATCTGAATTTATAATTAGCTAATATTTAATATAATACACCTAGTTTATACCACGGGTATTAGAGTGATTAAAATAACTATATTATGTATTAGCTCAGCCCCTTGATTGTTGTTGTACCTTACCTAAAAACAAAAACTATGGGTAACGCCGCGGGGCGAAGATACTCTAAGTAAATAGCCTAAGTTACTTTTTATATCATCAGCTATCTGCAAGTCTCGTCAGAATCTGTCCGTTCCAGTGATTACTCGTAACAAACAGACAGACAAAAAAATTAAAAAATAATTTTATATAAAGTATGATAAATACTAAAGCATTAAAGATTAAACCCGCCCTAATTTTATGCACACATAACAAGGTAGGTGGCTATATCGTAAATAAATACCAATGTCTCCTTCATTAAAACAAATATTATAAAACATTCGGTAAATATAATTACTAAAGTTTTTTATTTCTATTACAAATTTTAATCAAATAAACATTGAAATATACTGCTCAATTGAGTAGTCCGAAACAGTAGTCACAAGTTTGTATTTAGAATATTTTTCATACAAAGTTATCGTTTTTAACAGATGATAAAATTTACCTGACTAATTTGACTAAGTTGTCATAATGATCTTTATTGCCAGAAATCTTCAAAATATAAATTTAAAAAAATATATATTTTGTTCAATTCTTTAATCGAGAAAAAAATATTTCAGTATAATAATCCTATTTAATTAATCAATGCGACAACATGGCGGGTCCTTTATCTTACCTACCAAAGACAAAAATGTGTAGGAATTAGTCTGTTAAAAAGTACAGTCACTAATATTTCTGATAAAATAATTATTTGACAAGTGATAACCTTTGCAGTGTAAGTTGATATAAATACTGTGTGATATTTATATCAACTTCTGTGTGATATAATGATAAAAAAATCCAAATAAAATGTCACGTCTGTTCCTCCACGTGTTTTTTAACGTGTGTTATACCTTATACATCAGAATAACACATAGGCTACTTTTTGCCGCGATAACCGGCATATACGCGAGGTAAAGCTGGTTGTTCCATATATCCCTACCAGAAGGGATACCGAAAACTTTCTTTCTATCTGTCTACATTTAGCACACCCATACAAGGCCATTGACTTTAGACAACTTAGAAACTTAAATCCGAAGAACCCGATTGAAAATTTTCAGTGACTTGAATTTCACGTCTAAAAACCGAGATATTGGAAATAATATCCCTACTTTTCTGGATATTTCACTAGGGTTAAGTGAACTACGGACAGATATCGCAGTGATAAGTTCGTCAACTGTTATCTCCGGCTAATAACACATTTGTATTATAGACAATATAACTTGTATTTGTCTGATAATTGTAAACGGTATCTAGTTATAACTGTAAATTATTCATATACAATCAGAAATAAGTAATATTACTTAGAACTAATAAATAGTTACTTAAAACTATTTGTTCTACAGTTACACTCTGGAATGTGCTACCGTTTGAAATCCGGATGTCCAGTAACCGTTTCGTATTTAAAAAGAAGGTACATGACCTCCTTCTCAATGCTATGACAGAGTCATCGAAACGATAGCACAGCAATCTTTTTTTAATATTCATAGTTTACGAATAATAAGTAAATAATTTTGTGTGTATATTTAATATTATATATAGTAATAGTGTTAATATGTTCGTTGTATTTGTATATAAAGTCTTATGTATTTAATGCTGTGTATTGTATATTTTAGTTGTTAGTATGTGATCTATGTGTACCCACAAGATTTCTACACCACCCAAAGGTTGACTGGTAGAGAAAATGTCCTGGGCGTTAAGTCCCCAGCGATACAAAAGTACAGTTTACACAAAACGATCTTTATATTCCAACATTTAATTTCGTTTTTGGCCCATTTTATAATTCAAATAAATACGAGGAAAAACACTCCAAAAGCAAATAAGTCATGATTCACGGGTGGCGTTCGGCAAAAGTGAAGTAATAATAACACTACGGATGATATAATAAAGTTTATATCAGTATTTAATTAACATTGCCTGGGGTCGATTAGAGAGCTTATCTCAAGTAAAAGATGAAGCAGCTGATTACTTTTAGTACTTTGTAGATTAGACGCCTGAGGCAGGCGTGTGGGTGTTATTGCAAAGATAACAAAGAATAAAGATGTTTTTTAAAGAAAAAATTAACTCCTAAAATCTTTTTCAAATTCCTTCCTTAAATTTAGTATACAGAAGGCATTACGCAGAAGGCATTGCCAAACAACTTTAGGACATATTTAACAATAGAATACAATAGTCAAAATAATATGAATTCGATCGAAATTCAGTTCGGACCCACTTTTTAGCTTACAAATGTAATAAGTGGTATTCTCGTAATCTATACTACTATTATAAAGAGGTAAAGTTTATGAGTTTATAGAAGGTAATTAATCTCTGGAATTACTCAACGGATTTTGAGAATTCTTTACTTACCAATAGATAGCTACTTTATTTGTGAATGTCATAGGCTATATATTAACCTGAAAAAGAATGGTAGTTCGTAATGTATTAAGTTATTATTACGAAGAATATTTTTATTACTATTAGTAAGACTGTAGAAATACAGTGCAACGTACTCGATGGCTCAGACTTCCGAAGTCTAGTCCCCAAGATGGTTAGCGCAGTGTGTGCTTTAGCACTGTTGCTGCCTAACATGAGGGAACCCGATGACTCCTCCAGGAGACTTTACAAGGGTGTTGTACGGTCCATGGCCAATTATAAGGCCCCAGTATGGGCGAAGGTCCTGAAGGCCAGCAATATCGCGTTATCGCAATGACCGCAACGAATGCTGGCCTTCAGGATCATAAGGGGATACCACACGATCTCCTTTGAGGCGGCAAGTCTCCTGGCCAAAACCCACCATAGGTCCTGGAGGTGAGAGCCTTTTGAGGATCTTTACCAGTAGCGCAAGGAGGCACCGGAGTTTGGTAGGAGTTCTGAGATTCGAGAAACCGAAGATCACACATATTATATTTTTTCAGATACTGCTATGCTGGTTTGAGGAAAAAAATTAAATTGGAAGTACCACAGCTCCCTGACTTGGGCGAATCATCTAAGGTAGGTGATATTTTTCTCCATGTTATCAAAGTACTGCTTTAATCTTTTTACCCGACAACGGTGAAGTCAAAAGGAAGGATAATAGTTTTGGTAGTCTATGTGTATGTATATTCTACCGTAGCGCCTAAGTAACTCAACCGATTTTAATGAATAATATAAAATATAATAAAGTGAGTCAATAGAGCTGTAATAATTGCCCGTGGGACATATGCTATTTAATTTTTTTCGATAGTTTCTACTACTAAAAAAAATAATTAACTGACTCTACTACATAAAGTAGAGTCAGTTATTTAATTTTTTTAGTTTATTAACTGTAGAAATCTACCATGGAAATTATTAGTAAATTTAATAAAAGTATTAAACAATCTGTGTTTATTGAGTGTTGAAGATAACCCGTAGATAGAGTAATGTAATAAATAAACATAATTATATAATGGCATACTAATTCGAAGCAGTGAGGTCGGGTTATCTAAGGCTGTGCGCGCACTGCCAGTTGTATATTATTACAGACTAGTTGATGCTGCGGTACCTTTGCAGTCTAGTGCGCACAATATCTATATTGCAAAGCTGCTATGCGACATCAAAATTTGTTGAATAATTTAAAAATTAACTTCGTTAACATTTCACATATAATATTTAGCTTTTAATGTTTATTATATTAAAACTTTTCTATATCTTTCCACTTAGTGATGATTTGGTTTACCTCGCTGGCGCAGTAGTAGCGGACGCGAATGCTGAGTATGAGGTCTCGGGTTCGATTCCCGGGTCGGACTAAATGTTTGTATAATCTGCAAATATTAATTTCCGAGTTAGGATGTTTTTATGTGTGATTGTATGTATTGATAAAAAATACTATATATGTATTTATACTAGTGGTCTAGTACCCATAATACAAGCTCTGCTTAGTTTGGGACTAGATAGCGTTGTATGTTAGATGTCCTAATATATTTATTTGTTAAGACAAATACGAAACATGATAAAGTGTTTTGAATCGATAAAAAGTTCTTAATAGCACCCTACGTCTTCCAATACAACAAAACAATGTAGAATTGGAAAATCTGCTGAATTAAAAAAAAAATAAGACTGCTTACTTAGGACAAAACACAATTCGGTTTTATCTATATAAAACCCAGAGGAATTACTCTCTTAGAACGATTTCAATACTAACGTTATTATAGTAGATATTAATATTTTTTTATTACGTGTTTATTTATTTATCCATTACATCTACTTCAAAAGGGTAAGAGAAGTGTTCTCAGATACCACAATAGTCTATTTACAAATGGAAATGTTTAATTAAGTTATTTACACATTATTACTTGTTACATAACTCTACACGTGTATAGTATTCAATGTCGAGAACTTACTACGAGTAAATAAATTGTAGAATGAACTTCTATTAATTGTTGCAGGAAACTACGGCGCCGCCGAGAGAAACTGAAAGGATCGTTTGTGACTGGGCTGAAAGTAAATTAGGTATGTGATCCACTACGCTGTACTTCCTATTTGATACGTTAATTACAGCCAAACTTTTTATAACCCTATTTAAAAAATACTCTGCCTCGTTTCTCTATAATTTTAAAACTCAAATTAAAATCACTTGTACTTATTCCACTATTTTATTTATGTTTACACCTGACCGGTTTCACTTTATCATCAAAGTAGTGTAATTAGTGCAAGTGTGTTAAATTATAGAATATATATATATTGCAACAAGTTCCATTACGTGCCGACAATCAAGGCTATAAATTACATGTTATTAGAAAAATACACACTTATTATAAATTTTTACGTAACTTACAAAATGAAGTTGTGAAGGAAAAGGTGACATGTCCCTCCAACACAAAGGGAGGATCCTTCGGGCAGGCGAGATGATCACTCCTGGCGGGCCACTGCCTAAAGGTTGATGTTAGGATGTTGTTTATATATTTATCGGTGCGAGAACTTCTATTGCGCGATGTAGGATTGGTAGCTTCTTCGTACACTACGTTACTCCGTAGTTCAGTGTATATTGTCTTATGTTTATGTTGCCGCTGTATGTGGACGGCGCCACAAAGTAATTACATCAACAGCCTTTAACAATCCACTGCTGGACATAGGCCTCTTCGTAGAAAACGTCATTCCGTAATGTCATTTTTTAAAGATCCAAAACTTGAAATAAAGCCTTTCACCAAACCGTCAGGTCTACAGGGCCAAAATATCTGCACTAAGAAGATGAAGTAATGATCATCTATACAAATAAATAAAATTGAAGTGTCTGTTTGTAATTTCAAATTAACAGCTTTTTACTAAATGCTAATGAAAGTACATGTGATACTTACATGAAAATATCAATCTTAAAATTTTGGTCTGTCTGTTTCTTCCGGTTAATCTCTGGAACGGCTGTACCGATTTTGAAGGCTTTCACTTAAGTAGCTGATGATAGAAGGAGTAACTTATGCTACTTTTTTAGACTAGCTTCGCCCCGCGGGCCGCCACGGCGTTGCCCGCCTTTGATGTCGTAATGCGGGTAACAATGCGGGGCTCAGTTACTAAAATTATTAATCCTGCAAGAGTCTCGCTTCTGACGGAGTGATACGCGAAATCTGGTGTTAAACAATTCTCGCATGCATTCAACATGTCGATGACTACTTACGTGAATTTACTCTCCATCCAAACCCACCTATAGAAGTTTTCACTTCAATGAAAATACTAAAAACACTATTATCCGATTGCATGCATCGTTCATCTTCAATTTAATTTTCGTTTCGTAGGCATCAAGTTTTCGAGTGTAGCAGAGTTATCGCGCCACCTGCTGACAGCGAGTTCGCAGCACGCACCGCCCGGCCCCGCCAGCGCCTCACCCCCGCCGCTAGCACAACCACACGGTAACCTTTGCATTGATGCTGTCCTATTTACCGGTAGATGGCTGAATACGAGAAGCCATGGAAGCACTAAGTGATTTGCAATTGGAGAGGCCAATGTTAATCAGTAGGCTGCGACAGGCCGATATCGATGATGGTGAAGAAAACACATGCAGAGAAAACATTGATTAAATTATAATTTGATTGATTAACAATTGACTAGTGGCGTATTTGGAAAAGTGATCTTGACGTAAACCAAAAAATATTGTTGGTTTTATTATTTCAAATAAATATAATAAATAAAGGGGGAATAAAAAAATAACATGTACAAAAGGCTCTTATTTATACAACATGCATTTGTGTGGTTTTGAAACTATTTAATGGGTACTAACCCACACTCACAGATTACATACTGGGCCAATCCTGTGGAAGCCAAAAACTTTTGTGAAACCGCAATGATTTCAATCTGAAGGGAATTGGGAAACTATGAATGGCCTACGAAGTATAATAATTAAGGTTTATTAATCTATTTTATATATCGTTACAGCGCCTACGGAAGAAAGTACAAGTCGACAGCTTATTAAGCATCTAAAACGAAAAATACAAGTAAGTAATAATAATTACGAATAAACTGTTTGTGTCAAATATGCCTGAAAACTCTGTAATATTTAGTTTTTATGAAATTAAATTAAAACTGGCTATACCGACATCAAAAAACGCTCAATTGTACAGTGAAGTGTAAAATATGGAAATTGATATTTGCTTAAGGCTTTATGAGACTGATAATCCCACTTAGGATAAAAATCCCTTAAAAAATAAAATTGAACTTCTGTATCGCTAAAATATTCGTGAGCATAAGTTATAAATTCCTTGCCTCATTTGTTCATAAATAACTATACATGCCTTTGTGACATAGTTTGCCAATATTCTAAGTTTTCATTATCATTTACAGACACACGGTACTCCTGGTCGACCGAAAAAGAACAAAGGACAGGAAGCGCCGGGAGAGTCTCCGCCTTCAACATCATATGCACCGCATCACCCACCCATGAAACACGAGAGCGAAGTATTATCAGAACCCAGCTATGGATATCAACAGCCTTACCCGACCGTATACGAAGCGCGGCCGCCCTTCCCGCCCTACTCGGCCCCGCCCCGCGCCCACCCGCCG
>PKRV01002543.1:1344077-1378405 GCA_003709505.1 Hyphantria cunea | reverse complement strand
CCTACCGCGCCGCATCAAGCGATTCCCATTCATGATTATCCCTTACGAGATCCTTATGCGTTTGAACCGCCGTATGCGCCGCGAGACCTCACGCGCCCTCCAGACGCTACTCACAACCTTCCTATCAATTTGAGCAGCGACGCATCTTTGGATCTGTCTACCGAACGAACCGACTGGCAGCGGCGACGGCCTCCCGAGCCCCCGCCGGCTCGGTTACCGCTTCCCGGAAAGAAGTTGATCCTGGAGACTTATCAGAGTGAAACTAGAGCTGGCTCCCCGCGTTCGGCACAGATAGATGCTCGCTTGCCTCACGTCACTGAAGAATTCTCGCGAACTGAGTACCTCCCGAAAAAGATGCGTGCCGCTGAAATCATGGGTGGCAAACTAGCGAGTGCACGCTATGCACAAGCCGAGGCGGCACCTACTTCGGCTCCTACTTCGGCCCCGACACCTGCCGACGTTCCCATCCGACCTGAGGTTGCTTTTTTAGAGGATCCAAAAAACTTAACGAGCCGGTCCAAAAGCACCGCCGCGGCGCTGGCCCGGGAGGAACAGGAGGCGGCGAGTCAGACACGGTCGGTGAAGGTGCCGACGTCTGAACGCAATAAACTACGGAAACCGAGCGGCCGAACGAGTGGACCCTCGTCGGATCGGGCGAAATCGCCCGAGCGACCCGCAACACCCGATTCCTGTTGCGGTCTGGATGGGATTAACATTCGTACTGGGATGATTTGCGAGGAAAAACACTCTGAAATTTTAAACAGAGAGCGCGTAATCAGTATATGCAATATCGATAAGCATGACCTCGACGATTATTTAAATGAGGGAAACAGTCAGGAGCATGAAGAAGAATTATTGCAGTACTTTCACCATCAACGTGCTAGCCAGTCGGAGGCTACGGGAACCACTAGCACTTCCGATAACCCAGTTACTTTTTTAGAAGCAGGCCAGGACCCACATGATGACCATAGCCAAGGAAAAAACGAGAAAATATCACAACTAAGAGAATTACTTGCTAAAAATTTAAAAAATCAGAGTGGGTCCGGTTCTCAGACCATGACAAATCAATCCATAATAAATCAGGACTCGCAACTAACTCAGCAAAAACAGCAAGAGCAACAGCTTCCTAAAACGACTACTTCTACAAGTGCTTTCAAGCCACTCATCGGTGCTGTGGAAACCGAACAAACTTTAGAAAATCAAACCGACGTGTCCATTACGAAGCAGATTAATTCTCTACCTACTGAAAATGGCACTTCTGTAAATTACGTTAATGATGTGGCATCGAACCAATCCAACATAAATATCGGAGGATCCCATCTTTACAATGGACATTGCCATAACGAGCCACAAAGTCCAACCACCAGAACACAACAGTACGATTTCGTTCCTATTTCTGATGGTTGTCATTCTCCAGGCAATTTCCATTCTAAGTCACCAATAGGATTTGGACAAAGAAGTCAAAGTCCAACAAAAGTAAACAAACAGATGGTAATGGGTGGTTCTCTACAAACGTCGCCTATTTCGCACAGCACTGCTGCCAGTCCATTTGTAAGTCCAAGGAACACACCGGTGCCGCGATCTCGACTCTGCCCAAGACCGATACCTAAACACAATGTAAGAAGAAGACGCAATCCTTTGGTAATTGGTGTTGATCAGAATTCAAAATTTGCCATACCAAATGATCAAAAGTTTTTATCCAAAATGTCAATGTGTCCTACAGGCAAGTACAATTGCCAACCGATTTCAGCTCCTCCTTCACCAAACATACTTACACAGTACAAAAATCACATGTTCACTTGTCCTACAGGACTGTCGAACGGATCTAATAATCTTTCTCTCAATTTTTTGCCCAATCCACCATTTCGGGATAATTTAAATGGAGATCCTCCCTTGTCAGCTGATCCTTTATCGAGCGAAGTTAGTCAGTTCTTCCAAGACTCACTTGTTTATAGGTCAGGTCCCGATACTTTTAGATCACAATCGGTTCCTCTGAAACCCGGTATCGGTAATATGGGCATGTTGAGTTACAACAACACTCCAGTGGGATCAGTACCACCTACTCCCGTACCGAACGAGTTTTGTGATTTCGGATCCCTCGCAGATACTTGTGATATATCCAGAGCTGGGCTCAATCGAGAAACACTTGACAAAATATATGACGCTATCGATAGCAGTAATGATGTTCTTACGAATCCACCACAAAGCATATTAAATTCTAACGACACTTTGAGCAATGGTTGTGACCCCTTACCTGAGCACCAGATACTTGCTAATGATCAGCTAATAATACCTACCGCTGACGATTTACTTGAAAGAAGTAATCAGTTCAATCAAACCTTTGCCAACGAAACTGCGTCTACAGATAATGTTGAGGATTTTCTTAAGCGAACTAATAGTGTTGAATTCGATTTGTCCGACTTGGTCACCACAGACAAGAATAAATATTATACATCACGTTCGGTTCCCAGTACACCGCTTCCTTACAAACGTACCGCGCCAAACTTAGAGATTGACTCGCGCCGCTCTAGAGAACTGTTTCCAGCCGAAAATTATTCCAATGTCTCAAACGGTATTTCCTCAAAATCTGTGCCATCAACTCCTCAGTTTTCAGAAGATCGAAGCGTATTCAGTTACAGTAATAGAGATTTTCTAATAAATGGTAACTCGGTGTGTGGTTCGACTCAGCTCCCCGAGTCAGTGGTGGATAGTGATCAAGGACTCGCGTCCCCGCTTCATGATATGCTTCGTGAGGACATGCTCGACCGCCTCACGCCCGCTCTGCTGGCCGACCTCGATAAAATTGATGGAACTGCATATGTCGATCTCTAGTCAACCGTACCGGATGACATCAATTGTACATATGTAAAATAATATTAGTTTGGTTTCGTTTGTACAGATACCGATAAATTGGATATCGAAATAGTACAATGTATATGTATGCCTTCAGTGAAGGTAAGTGCTAAATTGTGCAAACAGTTCAAATTTGGTTCGCACACTCCCAAAAATTGAGTCAATATACAATGCACTTGAAATATTGTGATAATCGAAAAGCTATGTGACATCAATTATTAGACATTAAGTAACGACATAACACCGAAATAAAACTTACAATTGTCAGCTTGCAGTTAGTTTGCCTATTTGATATGTATCGTATCGTAATATCGTAGCATCCGTGGTAAAAAACTTAAAAAAGCCGACAGGTTATACAAATATAAGTTAATTTTTGTTTTAATTGTTACATTTTCTGTAAAAAAGATAAAATTTAATGAAATGAGCAACTGTATCTCAGCTGTCGATGAAACGGACCACATCATAGTGTGATATATTTTTTCATAAGGTGGAAATCTATAAAATGCAGCCTAGAAGTGGCTCAATATAACGCACTAACGGTTTGTACACAAGTACTGTTTTACTAGCTAGTTAGATATTGATATAATAAGTTATATAAATTGAGCATATACCACCTCGGACCGAATGTACATGAAGAACAGTTCCCTTAATACGAGTTTACAGACTATCAAAGCGATAGGATGTAGATTAATGTTTTTAGGCGCTACTGAAGTAGCGCAGTTTCTTGTACTCAAAGCGTATTTTTTTAAATAAGCAGAGCTCTTGATAACTACGCTCAGTACATATTAGCATGTTAATTGCAATATAAGGGTACTTACACATTGTACATACGGTGTTAAAATATAAACTTTGTTATATTGTAGATATTATAATTACATGTTGACTTAAATTGTATTTTTATGTTATAATTATTTTATTTGAAGTTAACTATTAAATTGATGTATTGTAATTGTAATAGTTATGTATAGATGATAAATAATCAGTTATACTTCATTTCCTGTTACATTTAAATGTGTATTTGAGGATTTTCAAGTCATTATAGTACACTAGAATAGATGTTTCGCGTTTATTTTCTGTGTTTTAAAATAACTTACTAATACATTTTCAAGTCAAGTCATTTCAAATACATGCATTGTAAGAGTTAGGTTTTACATTTAATTCTCTAACAACGTCTACATATTCTTTGATTCTACAGTAACTTTAAGAGAAAAAGGTGGTATGTGCCTCGTGGAACTATCTGCGCCCATTTGTAATCAGTATAAACATCGAAATTTTGATAACTTTTTTATATAGATTAGTGAGATACCGTCAATAGTGATATATACTAGTGACCCACTTCCAACAACAACTTCATATGAATGTAGTAATGTAAAATAATACAAGCTCTCCGAGAACAACCTACCCTCACCTACTTGCTACGTCAATAGTCAAGTAACAAGTAACGTTCGTGTAGTAAGTCAAAGCTGGTGATTTTTTTTGTATTGCATATTTTAAATGTACGTGATACAAGCTTCGTCCTATTTGGGTTTCATACGTGTACGTAAATTAGGAGTGCATTTTCTTATTAGATAAAGAGCAGTAAGTACGGTAAAAAAACTTAGGCGTTCTTTTCTCGAAACTGCGACATCAAAAGAATCATGTATTTTTGAAACACATTTTTAACATTTTGAAGTTACAAGTACATCACATATTTTTCGATGGGTCTTACCACATCTCTAAATATTTGTGAAAATTGTACTTAATTAAACGTAGGAATATGAGATGAAGTTAGGTCGTTCTACGGTTGGGTCTTGTACTATGTAGTTATAGAATTAACCAGACCAATGCAGCGTGCCAAGCGCGCTTAGTAAATTAGAATTGGTTTTTCATAAGAAAAATAATAAAATAGTAAATAGTTTATGAAATAAATGAATTTATCGTAAGTTAGCACAAAGATTTAATATATTTTATTATCACATAGGGATTTTACTGATATACTAAATTTACATTGATCGCATAAAATGCGGAATGAAGAGTTGGACCTGCCAATAAGGCTGCCGAGAGCTTATAAGGCGGTACGAAATTACCGATTCACTGTTTTGTTCTTTTATAGAAGCCGGTCTAAATAAATAAGGTCTTAGCACATATCTCGGTACTATACATATTATGCTACTAGAAATACCGGTAGTATGTGCTGAGTGGTTTATTATTTCCGTACTCTTCATATTAAAGTATGTCTGTAGGCGTTATTACTAATGACATCAACAAGGACCAAACACTATGTCCTCTGGTAGTTAAAACCAATATGAAACTTTTTTAATTTATTCCTTTGTACTATAAAGTACATTTTTCTATACCTTACTCTTTTTAAAAGATATGATGTCGAGAGGCCCTATTATTTACTATATTTGAAATATACCTTACTAATTTTTCGACTTAAGGTTTTGTTGTCATATCAATGTAAAACAAGGGTATACCATAAGAGAATAGGTCTCAAAACTCAA
The DNA here is from genome assembly GCA_003709505.1 of Hyphantria cunea. Lineage (NCBI taxonomy): Eukaryota > Metazoa > Arthropoda > Insecta > Lepidoptera > Erebidae > Hyphantria > Hyphantria cunea. Next base: position 1,373,069 of record PKRV01002543.1, on the reverse strand, counting down.
CATTTAAAAATAATAAATAATTATCTTGAAATTATTTTCAATCAAGCTTCCGCCTATTGCAACTAGATTCGCAATTTTTATTGTTGATTAAAGTACACATTCTCACACTTCGTTTGAACTGTACATACAATATTGTATTTGACACTTTCAATCAATCTATAATCATTAGTGAGTGTGTTATATTTCTATTTATATAGTTCACGGTTAAAATTACAGAAAAGTTAGCGACATCGACGACTGGAAGTAAAAACTTATCTTACACGGCTTTAAATCATTCTTGATTAGTAATTACAATTAATAATCAATTAAATGGAGATCGCAAAGTTCGATCCACTAACCAATTTACAATTAACTAATTGTTTCACGACTTAAAGCCTCGGTACACTTTTTTAAATGAATTGTAGTCAACAACACGCAAAGTAGCTGTGGTACACGTTATTAATATGTGATACCTAATAGAGTATTATTGTCGTGGCCAAAGTGTTATTAACTTAAGACTGATTTCGTCGATGGCGCTTAATATGTCGATAACCAGACCGGCTTCGAAACGAACGACTCAAGGTTAAAACCAAACATGGCCTATGGAAACATTTTATATATGTTCGTTAATTTTGTAGTTAATCTATAATTTGTGACGTATGAGAGCGAAAGCCATGTATTTGTATTTATTTCCTCGACCTGTGCCTCAATAACGAATATATAAAATGTCCTTTAAAAGCTTAGATGTTGATTTGTTATAATGCTAGTACAAAACACTGATCGGACAGGGATATACATAGATATATGTAAGTGAAACCGAAGACTGTTTAAAGTTTGTAGCATATTTTTCACACAAAGAAACGACCTCTCACGATCACTACAGATACACGAGGAACAAAGGGTAGTTAACGAATAACGTCGGTGATCAAATCAGTGTTATTCCAATTTGGTACAACATACCAAACGACTAGTACCTAATTAATATAAGTTGTACATTTTGTTAAGGCTCGTCTCTTGTAAGGTTAAGACGGATAGAACTTTGTAAATAATTTCACTGTTTATATCATTCCTCCATTATCTCTATTGTCATCAGTAAATTACATCATTTTTATTATTACCATGGATGAGAAGTTTTTACTTTTTTTTATATTTCCATTTTTTTGGGTTGATTATTTACGATTCTATGCTAATAGTTGTTCAACTATCGATACGATTTTCACCATTTGTGTTGCATAACTATATAAAATAGGTACTGCTTACCTACCGAAGTTAGCATCGATTTAGCACACTTCTCATCTATGCGTATATTAGCAATATATGTTCATCATTTATCACGTCATCCACATTATATTTTAGTTAACCTAACCTAACTGTAATACAAATGCCAGAATGAATGTGTAAGTACATTAAAATGACAATTGTGTAATTGTAGCGTTCAATCACGTGTGTTGTTGCATGTAGGATAACTGTTGTATATGTGTCTGTTGTTGAAATTGAAATGTATACTACTTTATCGTCCGATCTAAAGGCTTATTTAAAATATACGTACGTCCCTAATTAAAGTCGTCATTTTGAATAACGACAAGGTGTACCTGAACGTATTTTGTTAATTAAAATAAACAAAATTACTTGCATCAACGTCGATTATTTCAACGGTTTACGGTAACTTACAATACTTGAATGAATATTATCCTTTGCTTTCTTGCTCAATAATTGAATTAATTATGTTTTTGTCACTTGTAGTTGCTTACCGACGTTTTAACCGAGAACAAACAGTTTTCTAAACACTCCAGTAGTATTTACCATAAGTTTATCAACTACATTATATCCTTACGCTTAGCCCGTGTACGCAGTTTAACAAAACTTTACTTGCAATCTAGCTTAAAATATTTTTATAATCTGAACTAAAAATCTCTTTATTACTTGACATAAAACAATTATTAATTACAAAAGAGAGCTACAAGAGTAAAGCTAAGGTTATTTTAATCCTTTTCCCTCGATAATGAGCTATAACAAGTTATTATTTTGGTCATTAAATATATACGTCTGAACGTAATTAATAATTATAACGTTAAAATTTAAAAAAAAATAGTACTTATTTTAATGAGTACGAAGAATGAGGAAATATATTACATACCTACTTAAATTCTATAACATTTTGAAAGAGGCCTTGAAAATATTGCTGCTAATAAAGCAGAGAAACTTTAACCTGTATTTCACTTAGTGAAAAGCGGTATAAGATGGATTTAAAAAAATATAATGATGATGATGTTGATATGATAATCATATCTATTGCCATGTTATATTCATCATAATGAATTTTGTGTTTATATTTAATTTACAATTTACAACTATATATTTTATTATTGCATTATAATTATTGTATTGACATGAAAAAAATCGAGGCAAAAAATTATTATGCTTAATATAAAATCTGAATTCAATGTAAATATGATTTTAGAAAATAAATTATTTTTTTTGCATAAAAATTATTTTAAAATATATTTTTTTGTGATCATCGCGCAATATTTGTTAATACTTTCACATAAAAGTGTTTGTATATTTTATATACTACTAGATATACGTCGTATATGCGAAAAATTCGCAAGACATTGTTGCGAAGTATTAAATGTTATACGTTGATATTTTTTTTTCATAATAACTACGATGTTTGAATATACAGTTTACTAAAATATCACATGAGATTTGTTGCTTAAATGAAATAAAAAATCATCGTGTAAATACACAGACATTGTTAGACGTATTATAACATGACACCATTTTATTTTTATTTTATGTTGTTCTGTTAATAGTTGTTTTTATTTTCTAAATACATGTTTTAATGATGTATCATATATTAATTAGTTATAATAAGTATATCTAGTTTAAGTGAAGATATCCATGTTGTTGATTAGTCTTTTATGGATGTTGATTTACACCATTTGCTATGCAGTGATAATAAATGGTATAATAGTATTATTGTTTTATTAAGTGACCGTATAGTCTGGAAAATCTTTAGTCATTTTATTTCAGTTTTTCAATAGCTCATCACATCAACAGCCTTTAACTTTCCACTGCTGGGCATATGGCTCTCTCTTAGAACGGAGGTTTTGGCCTACTATACCAAATGGTCATCTCATATGAAAAATTCTCGTGTCTCGGTGTTTGCTACCAAACTCCTACGAAAATGCTGGACCGATTTTTATGAAATTTTGTGTGTATAAATCGGGTAGATCAGAGAATCGGCCAACATCTTTTTTTCATACCCGTAAATATTTATTATTATGGCAAAAAAAATTAACTGATCAACTAGCAATAAATAAATATTTCGGACATTTTACACACAACGCCATCTAGCTTCACACTAAGCAGAGCTTGTATGATGATAACTATATTGACGGATAGAATACTTATATACTTTTTTCTGATAAATACGTACATATTATACATAAATAAACTCCGTAACAAATATTTACAAATCATACTAAAATTTGGTCCGATCCGGGAACCGAACCAGAGATCAAGCATAGCAGTCGCATACGCTACTACTGTGCCATCAATGATGTATTGTAATATAAACAAACAACACAAAATGTATATCAACACTAACCATTCTTAACATTTGTTACTAATCTTATAGTATAGTAGTGTCGTGTAGTATTTATATTTCATATCATAACACGAGGCTAAAAAGGACATCCAGCAACTAAGTTCACATAATAGGCATGATGACAGTAACCGAGAACCATTCAAATTATGAATCTATCTGATGAAATAGGGTTCATATAGTATAAATGTATTTATTTTCATATTTAGAGCGAGATTAATAGTTAATTAATGAAAATAAAACTAGAAAATACAGCAATCCGCCACGTTAAGTTGAATTCCAATCAGAGCGATTTACGTCACTTATGTATAAAATTCACTTTGTTCGGATATAATCGACGATGACTTTGCAGTTTTTAAGAGCTATAATTGTCACTGGTAGAAAAATGGTAGTTCTCGTCGCAGACGCGACGTTACAAACAGACGCCATGAAGCAATTTGGCGTGAATTTTAAACTTAAAATTTAAATCGAAGTTTTTTTTTAAACTAGTAACTGAAACTTTATTTTTTGTAGAAATATGCCTGTTTGTTGACAATAGGAAATATTTTTTTTATTTTAGTGTATTTACATAAAAAGGACATCAATATTTAAAGTCCCTGACGAAAGCTAGAGTCATGACCTGTGTTACAGATGTCAGTGTTTTCTCCCATTATAAGAAGCACATAAATCTTACGCAAGTTGGTGCAGTGATTGGTGAATAAAATGCGTGGTTTGTGATGTGTGTAAGTATATGGATGTACATGTGAATATGTGTATGTAATTATATATACGATGAAACTTCAGTCTTCCATAATAATAGTTTTTCAGTTTAGTCATAGTCTATATCAAGCAATTATTTTTTAATTTAATATTAGCTTCGTGGTTAAGCTAAGAGGTGAATGTTTGTTAATTAATTTATTTTTTGTATATATGTGCCCTCAAATCAACATTAATTAGTTTTGTTTTCGACATGGAAAATTGTAAACAGGTGACATTTTTTATAGTGTCGTGCATCTGTGGAGACTCATTTAAGCGTTTCGTTTGATCCCAGGAGTAGACTCCTGGAGATGGAAGGCTAGAGCCGTGTCGTCGGCATAAGTGAAAATTACCATTGTAAAGGGGTTGTTGACATAAGTAATTTAGATAAATAAAAAACAGACTCGATTCAAGTATACTGCCGTGGGACCCCACAAACCACTGGAGCTTCAGTGCATACACTGATTTTAACTCGTGTGCGGTCACGCAAAAAGTCTTCCAAAATCATGAGCGCGTTTCCACCAATACCAATGCGATCCAAGTTGTTCACAAGAATAAGAATCGAAACGTCGAATGCTTTGGCTGGGTCGAAGAATATACCCAAGTATTTTTGCTTTGAATCAACTTGGGTGGATACGTAAGCCGTTAACTTACTGACAGTTTTTCAAAATTAGTTATCATGCCTATTCTCTAGTTACTCATTTCAGGTGTAATGTTTTTTATTACAGTATAAATAATATCAAATAAAAAATCCCAAGTACATCCATATAATTAAATTTTATTACGTATGGCCTTAACCCTCTCCTGAGGGGAGACTCGAGCCCACCAGTGGGACATTATAGGTTATTGATTGATTGATTGAAATTTTAATAGCACCTTTAATCTCAATAAATTAAACCATTTTTTTTTATATTTCTTGTTAAACAACTGAAAGACGTTTGTTTCTTTAAATTAATTTTAATTGAATTTCTATACTCTTGATAGTATAAATATCATGGAAGTCTTAAATGCCATATTATATAACTACACAATATATAACTTATACTAACCGCATACCTTACCATAACTTTCTAAGAACCACGGCATTAGTATGGGATCGTCTTCATGTGAATAATCTTCCGATACTTGAACAGGCTTACCAGGCTGCCACTCGAATAATATGCTTAATAGCGGTAACGTTTCTAAATTCTTTAAGGCTTTTTCTCCATGCTTATGCTGCACTTTTCTTGCTAGACATCTTTTCACATATACCAAAAATGTATCCAGAAAATTTAAACAGATACTCGGATTCCAAAATCGCTACAACAAAAAATGCTTATAAGTCAGATGTTTTTTTAACATATACCTGCCAAAGTGAGTACTCCGATTGATAGTAAACAGGAGTTATTAGAACTTTTAAACTGAATAGATTTGTGGTGACTTTTACATGCAGCTCAACTGCAACGTACTACAAAGCGATCTCCCGAAGATACACCGAACTAGAAGTGACTTTACTACACGGAGCACATAACACTACTAGTATATACAACTTCCCAACATCAACCGTTGGGCCCGACAGGCATGATCACCTAGCTTGGCTGGAGGATTCTCCCTCTGTGTTGGGAGGACATCACTCACACACCCGATCCTCCACAGATCAAAATCCATTGTTATTAGTAGATAGTTTAATATTACGTATTAAACATTGAGTTTAACTAACTAGAAATAAAATTGGTTGCCTGTAATGTCAGAAAAATTGGTGAAAAATATACATCGTAAGCCGAACGCTTAGGCCGATCGGGCCTCTATCGATTGATCCACGTTCTCGCTTGCACGCTCGGCTCAGGCGGAACGAGACAATAAGTCATGCTTTTTCGTGCGTGCAGGCTGCGTTCATCGATTTATAAGATGCTATCACGTCAAAAAACATTTTGCAGTTAAACTCAATGCATACAAATATCTTGCAGTAGTACATTCTCACAAAACGTGTGTGTGGCACATCAACGGTCGGACATCCTTTAATCAACATCACTCCCGGAAACTGGTAGTGACCCGAAAGGTCTGCCGAGCTTCTAGGATGGTCTGGGATGGTTAGAGTTGGAAGATGACAAACCCACGTACAATCAAGAGGCTAAGTGCGGAAATAGCCAAGCAAAACAAAACAGACTCAATGCATTCCTCATTACACAAACAGGGGCTCGTAGCTTGGTGAAAACTGATTAGATTAGCACATTCCAAAGTACTTCGAAGAGCATGTCAAGCCTTTGCCATGTAACACAACTGAATAATTCCTTTCAAAAAACTTCAGCAAATCTTATGCTACACAGGAATCGAAATACTGGATCAGATTGAACATATAATATGGATCCCGATTAAAAAGAGTGATTATTGTACATTCAATCTCAAAAGTAGATGTACCTGTGCCTTCTTCGCCAAGTCCTTAACATCACATATTTTCAACTCTTCCACAATTCCATCATCATTTCTGTATCCACATAATATTGTGTCTATTCCAGCAAGGAATGATTGACACCACCATTTCTTTGATTTGAAACGCCTAGAAAGCAAGTTTAATATATAAATAATAACATACTTATTTTTATGAGGGATTATCTCCTTTGTTTATTGACACTATGTGTAGGCACCAAGTGCTGTAAGGCTATATATAACCCGCTGAGTTAAAAACTGGTTCGGCGATAATCGTCTCAAAATGAGCATCAAATTTTTTACACAACAATTGTGTGGACTAAGTACTATAGATCAAGGATAGCGGCCTATGACTTTCATAGCTCATTCTACTTAATCCGCACCAAATCTTCTATTGCCAATTGTGTACTGTTTTAGAGTGTGAACAAATTTGTAGATGATAAAAGAGGTTGTAGTAAGTCAATCTTTAAGAAATTGTTAAATACTGTGTTGTGTGAAACTTTAACCGTTTACACAGTGCCTTCACTAGCTCTCAATAGTAATATTTTCACCCCTTTTTGCAACATTTTTCATTGTTACACATATTTGATTGTGGTTTGATGGTATAAAGTCAGTCCCTTCTGAGATTAGCAAGTTAAATCAAATAAACAATAGAACTCACAATATTAAAATATAGATTTAGGAACATTTTTTTATAAGTGCTTACCTAAAACTCATTTCCTGTTTTGGATGATCTATATGTCTGTTTGTTTTTAGCTCTATAAATTGTTTGGAATGAAAATACTTCACTATTTCATCTGGACCCTTTTCTGTAGGAGGTTTAGAAACAGGACCTAGGTCACATCTCAAGCCATCCATTTCAGCTCCATACACTATGGTGTGACTGTTCAAATTAGTGGTGAATACCAAAGAAAACTCCTCATTTTCATCTACTGGTACATCAGGATTTGGCTCTGAATGTGGCTCATCTGCAATAGAATATTAAACAATTGGATTTGGCATTGCAGACATATATAAAATAATGAGGAAGTCTTCCTCTTTGAAGTAACTTTGAAAATGTAATAGTTGTACACTCAGAAAAAATAAATAGTTATAATGCGTTTCTCCTCGGCTTCACATAAAATTCTTCGCAAATCTTGGTTATTTACTCTGACTTCTCTTGAATGACTATTTTTATCAGTAAAAACTTCATTAACATCTGTTGTGTACATTGAAACCTCTAAGCATACAGGGACAATAAGTACTTTCATTTTATACTATAATAAATGTATGTTACAAGTAACATAGCTGTACAAAATAAACTATATGGATGCTGTTATTAGTCTCCTTTGTCAATGGCAAGGGCTATGTCCAGTAGTGGACTGTTATAGGTTATTGATGATGGATTCTATTGTTAACTCTGTCCTAAATATGTGAGTCTGTTTTATTAGGTTTATTAGAAGAATTGAGACAGCCAAATTGTGAGACCCAATGAGAATTTATTGCTGATTAGTCCAAATTAGGCACTCAAAGAGTAAGATGAGTATTTACTCCTGTAAAATAAATAAGGATGAAGGGATATAGCACATGTTTATTACACAATTTTTTTTATTAGTTATAATAGCTGTGCGAAATTGGATGTTTTCAAATCCTTACCTGATAAAAGGTATTGTTCAAACTTGTAACCCCATGAAGTAAATTGTTTTTCTCTATCAGTCATATTTCGTTTTCGGTTAATTTTATCGTCTGTATCACGGGCGCAGAGGTAAATATTCCCTTTGTATAAAATTGCAACGATTTTCCATGGTTCTCTATTTTCATATGGAGTACAAGCGACACAAGTCAGTAACCCTCGATAACAGAAGAACTTGGAGCTGTCTAAGCTTTTCACTATAGAATAGTTTAATCTTCGCTCATTTTCTAATAAGAATTTAAGCAATTCCGTGATCTTCACGTCTAAATCTGCCGGTCGATGTACTGCTTTATCCAAATGTAAATTTAAGTCGTAGTGAACCCTATCATTACATATGCGACGGGCAAACTTTAAGTTTTCGATACCTATGTAACCGATAACCTTAGGCCGATCGAAACGAGGGAATGCCTTCAAATAAATATTAGGTTCAACGTGAAGTTCAGGTTGCATTTTAAAAACTTTTATAGTATCTTATCAATAACTATTTTTAAACACTAGGTTATCCGACTTGTTCATTCTTCTTCTTCTTTGATGATATGGCAACCAACCGGATCAGCTATTTCTGCGAATGTGCGAGTATTGAAGTTTTAAATCACAAGTCTTCAAGTTTTCAAGTCTTCGTCGTGATGAAATTAATGATAAAAAATATAAAAACTGTGTTTGATTATAAGTAAAGTCAGTAAACAAACATGAATGCCTGACCCCGACTTTGAACAGCTGATTTTTTAATCACTAGGTTATACGGCTCTGGATTCTAGTCTTTTTAAGCCAGTCATAGAAGTGAGTTTTTGCCAGGCCCCTAACGCACCAGGTACGAATCCCAAAGCCCACCTCCATAAATTCAACAAGAATAAGTTCCACAACTCGCGTCCAGAGCGCTCAAATGCCCGCCAAACAGTCAATAAACGGCTGAGTTCGAACAGTGCTGCCATGACTTGATCGAGGCGAGGCAATCTAGTTTACAGGCAGTGAAATCTAGTTTGTGGCTACACTGGCTATTAATAGCTATGAAAAAAGCTACCCTCGCGCTCCTCGCGTTATATGCGCATGGCTGCATTTTCTCAACGTGACTATTTGTTCGTAGAGTGAGATTAATCCGGCAGGCCGAATTTTATTTGAATGATGTAATAATAAACTTTAAAACATATTTTCAATATAATCTGAGGTTACGTTTTAAACGTTACATTATATTTTCAATATCGTCTAACGTTTATGACGGATAAATATATTGGTTTGACGTTATGCTGAACATCAAGTTCTCAAACAGTTGTAATAGAGTAAATATCGTTCGAGATAAAAATATTAGACGCACATCAGTGATAAGAAAAATCACATCTCATTCTAGTTATGGTATTTATTTGTGTATGTATGTATTTATTTTTATTTTAGTAAGAGTATGTGTATATGCATCTATGTATTATGTGTAGTTTATGGTAAGTATATATATGTATGTGTATTTAAAACCTTACAAACAAACCTAATTGCACCTACTTCCTATTTTCTCTGCATCACCTAAAGGTTGACTGGTAGAGAATGCCTTAGGCATTAAGTCCGCCAATGTACGTTAAGTGCATGATGTATAATAAATAAATAAATAAGAGTGAGCGCCCTGATATTTAACTTGAGTGGACAGCATGTCTTGGTGGACAGCGAGTCCGCAAAAACACGCTCTCCACTCGAGCTGAATTTCCACTCCGCTGTCCGCTGTCTAATATTTTTATCTCGTATGATATTTACTGTTAAATGACTTTGTGATCGTAGGTGTGTTATTAGAACAAATAAAACCAATATAAATAACTCTTGCCGAAAGTAATAAGTAATGGGCATTTTAATAATCTGTAATTGTAAGATTTTCAATTTGTATAAGTTTATTTTATCGGCTAATTAATTTAACGAAAGCTCCTAATAAGTAAACATTCACGTCCACTAACCTTTGGTGTACCTCCATGGTAATTATTAGAGACCAGTGGTCACGTCACATCAAGCTATACAATTCTGTTTCGTTTCCTAATCAAATTAACATTAACATTTTTTTTACAGGATGCATGTTGTCTATAATTTTGTATGACGTCCTTTATATGTGACAAAATTCCAGCGCATTAGTAATATGCCAGAATTATGCTATGTTTAAACGCCTGCGAGGACTTGGCAGTGGCTCACAAATTACAATCCTTCACAAACGCTCGTGCCTTGTTTACATTTTCAATTACAGCTCTTTAGGATATATGAACTGCAATGTAAGTCTACTCAGAAAGTTAAATATCATACAGAATAAGGCCTAAGAAAAATAACAGGAGGAATGTGTGAACTCCTATATTAAATGGAATGCAATGTGAAGCTTGTATTTCTAATCTTGCTACGAATACAACTTGAATCTATTTTTTGTCTTAAATAAAAAAGTGTGGTTTAAAAAAGCTACAATCCAGAGACGTAAGACATAGTGAAAAAAAAGTGTACAAACAAAATGTGTCAAATGCCGTAAAATAATGTCATATTTGAAAATGACGGTTTTTAATATTTTTTTAAAAACATAGAATTAGAAATCGCTTCTAACATGTTCCGTTTGTAGGTGTGAATTAAATGTAAATATTGAGCAAAGCCCTTTGCCATACTCAGTGTTAAGAAGGCTCAGAAAATGAGTTCCCGTTTTCAAAAATGTCGATTGTGTTTGAAACTTGGCGAGTTTTGTTCTATATTCGACCAAGATGACTCTATAAGGTTATCGGATATGGTAATGTCTTTTACCAGTATACAGGTTAGTATGAAACTGTCGTTGTGACCTTAATAATTGTTCCTCGCAGTCCTATGCTGTGCTAAATGTATTACCGTTATCTTTCAGATTTATGAAGGTGATGGGTTATCAGACCGTGTATGCACCTCGTGTATTGAGAATTTAAGTACAGCTTACTTATTTAAACAACAATGTGAAAGAATCGACATGTTACTTAGAAAATGTCCAGGTATGTTTAAAAGAGAGAACCTATATGGGCGGTAGTCACTTTACTCAAGAAATGAGATAAAACTTCTATACAAACCAAGTAGGCCAATAAAAATTAATCTAAAGAATAGCCTTAGTCTATCAGCTTTATGATTAAACAAACCTATATTTATTTTAATTCAAAGTGTTGGTTGCTTGCAACTCTGGACCGGCTATTGAACCTCAAGGAGGCTTATGTCCAGCAGTATAGAATTTTTAACTGAGATGATGATGATCTTGAAAAATTTTCAAATTTCTAATTACATGTTATGTTAACAATAAATTGTTTGCTAAACCGATATGAACAATTATTCTGCCTTTTTCCTATTCTTCACGAAAGTAATGTCTCTATTGTTGTATTTTATAGTACTACTGTACTGTTGAGACCTCATGATGTCACACACAACTCACTACATCATCACATCCCACCTCATGACATCACATCGAAGTGTACCACATCATAACTCAACTCTATAATATTGTCAATGAATGAAACCAAACAAAGGAAACATCCCACAACACAGGGAATCCTAGTATCGAGTCTAGGGTCTAGGGCCTTCGTATATATTTGCTTTTATGAGACAATTAATAAAATATTTATTATTACCTATTATTATTGTTACCAGATACCAGCTTAAATGAATCATCTGTAAGTGACTACAAAGATTTCTTTAACAAAGAGTTTCATATGCATGATGGTTGTGATAGTACCATTGAGGAATATGTTACTGCTGAGGGTGACAATGATCAGAACTTCTTCAAAGACAATATGGATGGAAACACCATTCAAGAGACCAGTGATGAGACAGACAGTGATATTGATTCCATAAAGTGTGTGTGCTGTAACGAGTCTTATAGCAAGATAGGCACTCACACTTGCAGAACGACATGTACAATTGAACATAATCAATTTCAACGATCAAGTAGTAATGAAACTCTTGTGGCATCTGAAGTCAGACATCTGATACCACCTGTTTATCCCGCGCAGACATTGCAACCAAGGGCAACAAAACCACTGCCAGACATTCCAGAAAATGTTGACATCACTTGTGTGTTGTGTGATGAAAAATATGATCAGTATGATCAATATGTTATTCATCTAAATAGATGCACTACAAATGTTAAGCTACATCACTTTGTATGTCCTGCATGTCATGACATGTTTACTGAGAAGTTGGCCTATTTAGAACATGTCAAGCTACAACATTTTAAGGTCACTACCAAGGAGACAGTAGTCCACTATACAGCAGGTTTTATAGACTCTGGTGAGGATTGTGTGGATTTTGTGCCAACCCTAGAGAAAATAAGAAGACCAAAGGCAGTGCGACGACAAATAGGTTGGTCTGTTGAAGATATTTACCAAGAAATTGAGTGTAAAAAAAAGGTTGAAGAAGCACAAGCACCCACCGCAAGTCCCTTAAAAAATTTATTTTCCAAGTTAGGGAATGAGTGAGTTACAATTTAAGTTTTGGCATGCCTGGGACATCTACCTAAGTATTGAGTCATTTAACATTACTTCTGCTACAACTAATGGGGAAACGAATGCTTTATTGCTCCACAAAATCTAAATATACACTAAACTTACATGTGCTTCTAAGTTAATATCATTCACTCTTTACTTGGTAACTTTCACTCTTCAATCTATACTAAAATAAGAAATCTGAATAGTTTTTATTTATTGAGGATGTGTTACTTTATTCTTTAAGTTATATAAGAAGTGAGTGATGAGGTGAAACTGCAGGAAATAGCAATTACATAAAACTTAAGGATGGGCTCTCTTGATACTTTTAGTTTATAAGTAATCAAATAGTGTGTAATGGCTTATAATCTTTTAAGTTTGTACAAATAGTTGTACTGTCTGTAGTTATGGTGGAGTAACACCATGATATGACACTGCTAATTGGATCATAGTTTGGGGATCAATTTTAAATGTGGTGATATATTCACAAGGCCTAGTGTGAGTTTATTTTATATCAACTCATGTCAGTGAACTGTTTACCAATCGAGTAGATCTGAAATAAACTTACATTTGACTCTCTGATTATTGTTGGAAAAGTTTTTAAAACAAAATGTATGTAATTTAAATTTCATGTATTTAACTTTGTCTGTAATTCAAAGTCTTTATCAATAAAAATTAAATCTTATAGAGCTAATGACCTTTAGTATTGTTATGCTATCATGGTGTTTAATCAGGCCTTTATTGCTATAAAAGTCTGTATTGAGACTTCCCATGTGTTTCATTCAGATGTAATTGTGTTCGCAGAAGTAGTAGACAGAGTACTCCCAAAAAGGTGAGCTTTCGAAAGTTGATTGAGACTGGAAAAGAGAAGACAGCTAATTACTTGCCATTCCAGAAATATATTCAAAACTACAGATTGAAGAAGAAAGCGAATGCTTACAGTCCCATCAAGAGCAAGTTACAAGTATCGACGAAAATTAAAACAGCGTTACCGGAGTTGACCTCGGGTAAATAGATTCCTTCTTTATGTCTATAAGCTTTGTGGATGAAGTGATTGTTCCTATTTTGTAATATTGTCATATTTAATTTCATTTTGAACTTTAAATGAGGAATTTTGGATTTTGTATTAAAAAGTTTTTATTTTATTTATATACTTAAAAATGTACAGTTAAACTAGATGCAATCAAATAGTATACTAGTAAACTATAATAAAATAATACAAAGTCAAATTATTTTTTGTTTCAATTTAGACAGTGACTATCATTCTCCAAGTGGCACATCAGAGGAATCATGGAGGTTGAAACAGAATTTAATATGTGCCTGTGACAAAAAAGTATTTATGCTTTCTGAGTCCTTAAATGTAAGTTTATACTTTCTCTCATTATGTTTTTTGTCACATAAATTTTGATTTTATCAATCATTATCTTCATCAAAAAAAGATATAACAATCTAGTATAGGGTTTTTGTCAAGTTTCTCTTTGCACTGCATTCATCGCATGCACTGCTGTCTTTTTGGGATGAATAAATGAATAGGGATAATGACAGTCCATTATAAATTGATGTTTGCATACTACATATGTAATTATAACCCTGAGTACATTTTATATGGAATGTAGCTCAAATCCCCATACAAAGATTTAATTTCCTATTTTGGATTTCCTATTATTACAGTTAAAATAGTAGAATCCAAGTCAATCTATGTCATCCAAGATGTTTTATTAATAATTAATTCTTATTTATAGAATCGTGACAGAATAGCAGCAATGATAACCGAGTTGGGTGGAGTTGTAGCTGAAAATACAAAAATGGAAATGTTGGCAACTCATTTTGTAGCTATTTTACCTAATGACACATTCACTGGCATGATGGTGTGCGCTTTAGCTACTGGCAAGTGGCTTATTCATGTCAACTTTATTTATGATAGCTTTAGATGCAAGAAGTTCCTTCAGGTAAGGTATTTCATTATTATTGTAATTATAAATTGTAAGCGTAAGCAACTGCTATGTGGTCTAGGGTTTGAATCCAGGGTCGAACAAAATGTTTCTATGATCTGCAAAGATTTGTTTCGTTTCACATATGTTTGTGAAGTCCCCAGCAACACACAGATATTCCTAGTGCGACAGTTAACTTTTTCTTTAAAAATGTATTGTTTTTTTCAGGAATATCTCTATGAATGGTTGAAGCACCCCAAGATTCTTGAAATAGACCACACCAGCGTCGAAGTAGCTAAGGCGGCGGTTTACTGGCATCTTGAGTTAGATGAACGGAGTGCTCAGTATCCTTTTGAAGGGAAACAGATAGTACTTATTATGAAGAAGAAGTATAGACAATATTATCAGATGATATTCAAGACTTTGAAAGCGAAACCTGTTACTTATGATCCACGGTATGACTTTCTTTTACATATTTACTAAATGAGTCCGAGTTATGTAGCTTTGATTAGTTAATAAATAAGCTATTTGGCCTATGTAGGAAAAAGGCTAGAAAGATCAACAATAACTATATGCTGAGATTTGGGAGAAGACAACTTTCAATAAGGATTACTTTAGTCTTGATACTGAGTCTATGGTCTATTTTGAAAGAGGAATTTAAATCATAAAAGCAATTTTGAAGCTCTTTAAAATTCCTGAGCATTATTAAAATAATTTCCCCAAAAACTGAGTTGAAAATAGAATATTTAACAATAAAATTCTAGCCTGCTCGGCTCCTTCTCGGCTGATTGTTTGCTATTTAATGTATATAAAAAGAACAACACTGATCGTACACAAATTAACTAAATTGTTGCGCTATGTAAATAAAATCTGTCTATCTAAAAGGCAGTCGGTCATCAAATTCCTTTTATGAAATAGTGCCTATCAAATGTACACAATCCTATGTTCGTCAAATAATTTACATTTAAATAAATGACTCATTTAAGTGTATTATTTACAGGACCCCCGGCAGTTGTTGCACAGCTGACTACTGTTTCGTTGACATGAAAATCATTGAAAGAGTAAAGCTACGCTTTTTCGCCCGTCACAATGTCCCCGTATTTCCGTACCAATACATATTGGTATATTTGCTCAAAAGGGGACAGGTGGAGGATGAATATAAGTACCTATTACAAGACTGTAAGAAATATTCTAAAGACACTATGTTTTTGTTGAACAATACTTACTAAGACCCTTTGTAATATTACCTTAATGGCAAGTTATTTATGACTTGATTAGTTTGTGTTTTGGACTTTACATCATAGCAATGTATTAGCTATGTTAGACTTTTACTCATTGATGATATAAAAATGTTACATTATTACAACCTGTTGTCAGTTGAAAAACAACGGTAGTAACGGGTCTATCCGTTCGTGTATCCGTGCATGACAATTCTTTCGATATATATTTAAAATAATTGACATAAAATGCTTGTGTTCTGCTTAATGTCTCTTAATGTAGATGGTAAATATTGTAAGATACGTTTTTAATACGTTCATATTATCAAATATGCTAACTTTTGAACAAAGCTATTTTGCTTATGCAATTTGCACTGCACGTTAATTTGACTATTTAGTAAAGTTACGCTCTAAACCACTAGGTCAAAGAGATCCTTTTAATTATAAATAATAACCTGCCCTCTTAGCCACGATGCAAGTGTTTCGTGTCAAGTCTCTTTCTTTAATCGCTGACGCCAATATTCTCTTGTGTTATTGGCTAATATTTTGTTTTTGCCACGTGACTTAACATTGAGATGACTCCATTCCCATACATTTTTGTTAGTATGGTAAAATATGAGCTTGTCTTTTTTTATTATTTTGACTTTGTTTTGCTTGATATATTGATGATATCGGTGTATCTTAAAGTCAAGCTTAATCTTTATCAACATAACTTTGATGGACTTGTTGGCCTACTTGTTTTGTGGTCCTGATTGCTATGCCAGTGCTCGTGGGTTTGAGTCCAATCATTTGTCCTATATCTGGGTTATTTATCTATGATATACATGTTTTTTATACATGTATACTAACTGACCCGGCAAACATTGTTATGCCATAAAAAATACATTTTAGGTGGGTTGCCCATATTATTTAGGGGTATGAAAAATAGGTGTTGGCCGATTCTCTACCCATATATGCACACAAAATATCATAAAAATCGCTCCAGCCGTTTCGGAGGAGTTTGGTGCGACAAATGCTGCGACACGAAAATTTTATATATAACATTTATGAGCAGTTTGGTTGCCATAGTATAGGCTCAGCCTAGTATGGGACCAGACAGCCTAGTGAGAATTGTGTGTAAATATTATTACATCTCGATATTTTATACGGCATTGAAAACCATTTATGCAAGATGTCAGGCAATATAAACAGGGCAGCTTTATCGCTAGTGCAATATACTTCGATAAAGCTTAGGAAGGATCTAAATGTTTCAGAGGAACAGAAGTATAAAATTAATTTAAAAAGAAATATAATATATATATATATCTCATACATATAAAAATGAATTCAAATCTAATAGATACTTACATATTATATACTATTTTCATAAGCGACAATTATAGATGGAGAAAGAAAAAAAAGGCGTTCAACATTTATTCTAGGAAGTAAGTTTAGGGGGTTATAGGGGTTATAGTGATTTAAATTTTAAACAATATTAAATCTAATGGCACTTAGGCCGGTTTCAGTGCTCGAACGACAGTCAGTGCATATCATACGTCAGTCGCGCTTGACATTTATTTGCAAATTCATATATTGTACAGCGCTGTACTGACTGTACACATGCGTATATTGCTATGCACTGCGTACAAGAACCGTCGGTTGAGTGAGAGTGAGAACCGACGCGCTATGGAAACAAACAAGTTCAAGTGCGCCGACCGTTTGTTTGTATCATCGGTGTCTGACAGTACCAGTCCGGTCAGTTTTTTGGTCAGAAGATCACTTAATGATACAAACTAACGCTCGGTTTGTGCGTATAGTCAGGACCGAGCGTACGCACCAATGGTCGGTTTATTACGGCAACCGGTTTTAGTTCATACACCATAGTGCTCATGTGCGATGTGATCCTTTCGACTGATGAATTAAAAAAAAATCAAATAGTAACACGACTGATATCCGAATTTAACTACACTGATAATGAGTTATCAAAATTTTTTGTTATTCTTATTATTGTTGCGGAGGTGTTTGGGTAGGTTAGTTGAAATTTTATTTTTGTACTATTATATTTTATGCAATTGCCATATTAATTAAGTAAAAGAACATGTATGTACTAGTAAAAATTTATTTCTAATAAAAATATATTACTTTTTGATTTGTTATTATTTCTATAGTTAAAAGAACCATTGCATACTTATGGTTTTTAATCAGCTTTTAGTTCGTTTCAGCGATCATTATAACGAAATCGACCGGTCAAACAGTCCTTTCTAAATATCCGTAAAGTAAACAAACGCGGATTGTATCAAGTTTTTAAGCCAGTAATTCAAAAAGATTCTGTCGTCCGCTTCTAACCGGCACTAAGAACTGTACGTCGATAAGACGGTCAGTTGTGAGTGGTCGTTACCGACTAAACAATCGTCTGACTAAAAATCACCAGAATGCGGCAGCTCTGAACGTTATGTTTAACGTGCTGCTTGCGCTTTAGATTTCTGCACAGGCTGTGGCGCTCTGAAGTAATTTTTATAAGATTTTACCTGTTGGGACGATAAGAAAAAAATTTAGTATGTGATAATGTTACGTTAATACAACTGGCTACTACACAATTTTATTTTAAAGTAGGTACGATATATATATACGTGTATGCAGGTTGTTTGTGTCTTTGTGGGATTTCGTTATGTGACTAAGGATATTCGAACAGAATGTGCTATCGTCTCCTTAAAATTTTCTATAAAAATAAATCAGAGAATATACAAATAAATCTATAATAATAATCATTTTTATCGGCACTAGTGCTTGCTATGCACTAGTGCCGATAAAAATGCCTCAAAAATATTTGCATTACATTGAAAATTTATTTTAAAACAACTATTGTTTTATCACATGTAATACCTGAATATTTTGTTCGTTATCTATATTTGGTGTTAACACTGAGCAGTACATTTATTTTAATTATTCAATCAATCGACCACTCACTGCACTTACTTAAGCGAATTTTTCTATAAGTACATGTAGATATTTATAAAACTAATAGCTAAAGCAGTCTTGCAAAGCAGTTATTTATGGCTCAATCTGAACTTGGATTAGATGTAGGTAATGTTTCATTCAAGGTAAGTTTAAGAAAGTTCAACTAGTGATAAAGTATGTACCTGGGTGTATACAATCCAGCACGCGACTGTGGCCGTTATTGTTCCTATCATTCCCCATATTTGATCAGAGGTTGGAAAACTGTCCTCATACTTTTGTTCCGGTTCATTGCAACCACAAAAGGAAATCACGTTAAGGTACATAGTTATTGTTACTATAATTTATCTGTCAATCTATATATTGCCATAGACTTACTTTTATGACAAACTGTACCTACTCTGTGGCTAGTGTAACAGACAAATTGAAGTTTTTTAGATGCATCAACAAAGGTTGGTTGTAATTATACTTAGGTATGCTCTATATCTACTTGAGCTATACCCAACCATTACACTACGCAATAATTGAAACAGTATCAATACGTAGGTACTGCTTTAGTTTGTGACGCAAATTATGATCAATCAATATCTTATGCACCACACAATACTTACATGTTTATCTACGTGAACACCGCTATTAATTTAGAATCTAAGGTGTCAATATTAAATAAATATCTAAATGATATTATCCATGCCATATTATTGAATGCATTTGTGGCGCAGAGGTAGCGATTGCGACTGCTGTGCTAGAGGTCTCGGGTTCGATTCCTGAGTCTGACCAAATGTTTGTAAGATCTGCAAATATTTGTTTCGAAGTTTGGGTGTTTTCTATGTAAAATATGATTGATGATGTATTTAGAAAAAAGCATTTAGGTATTACTATCAATTGTCTAGTACCCATAGTACAAGCTCTACCTAGTTTGGGACTAGATGGCGTTGTGTGTTAAAATGTCTGAACATATTTATTTTTGTCTGAACATGCCTGGTGAGAAATAACCTTTTCTTAAAAGATACGCAATGCTCTAGATTTGGAGTCCCAGGTTTTTACGAGGCCCGAGGTTCTTCTTACGAGCTGGTTCTTCGAGGCAAAAGTAAGTAGATTTTAAAAGGGTAAATTATATACAACATAGGTCAAATACAAAAAGGGAGACTAATTAGTCAAAGTAAATACTTATTTCATAACATAATGTAACCTGTCATTCTAAGCGGCGCGTGAAAAATCATCCCACTTGGCCGCCATGCCATGCCATAGTGCGAGTCACCATGCTGCACTGTCCGCGTTCGCATTGAGGATGGCGGACACCACTCTTGGGATCTACTTATGCTTTCCATCTGCCGAGTAGTTATTTTGGCAGCCAAATCAAAAAAAGGGTCAACAGGAAGGAAAGTATCAAGTTTAGTTACTGAAGTAAAATAACACTAGTTTATTTAACTTTTGTTCATGACATGGAATATATACGGTTACGTTACTTTGAGTACCTACATATCGGAAAAGATATTTAAAAACCAACACGTCAGTTTTTTGAAATATTTATTATGAAGATGTTTACAAAAAAATCTACCATTTTTCTGTGGAAAGTCCGCTCAGGGGACGCGGTAAAAAGTTCCGTGTCTGTTGGCGGCGGTGTTTCCCGCTTAATTTTAATTAGTAATATCGTTCTTACTGTTTCGCGTTTATAAACAATACAACGTATAAGAATGAACGGGTTCCCTTTTTCACATGAAACTTAGCTATACAATGGTACAAAAAATTTGATATTCGTTCATTGCTTCTGTGACTGGGTCAGGAAATGATTGCCGCGGACATCTTGGCCGCCAAGTTGAAGGAGGTCCTCAATGAGGAGGTCGTTCGGGTGTCCAGGCCCGTCAAGACCGCAGAATTGCGCGTCGATGGGCTGGACGACTCGACGACTCCGGATTTATACTTTTTGTCTTTTAAAGCACACAATAATTAAAACAATTGCATATTTGAGCTACCAATATTTAAATATTTTGAAGAAAAAAAACTGAGTCACATCCATGTTATTTGGTCTTATGGAGCAAATATTTTCATTTTTTATTATGTTTCTGAGAATGTTTTTTTTTTTTTTCTATTGTGTAAATATTTTATTGGTATGAATGCCTAGTTTCATGTTAATCTTAAATAATTAATTACTGAAAATCTTGTAAGCATATATTCTGCAAAATCTTGAGTCTCAAATTTGAAACATTCATACTCAACTTCGGTATAAAATTACAATGTGCCATTCTTGAAACTAGCTTGGTGATAAGCTTAAATTATTGTAAACAAAACACCCTTAGTCCCTGACGCCGAGAATGTTTTCATAATTAATGAAATGTGAGACCCACTTGAGTGACATTTGAAGAGGACCTTTTTTGTCCAACGTTCAGAAACAAATGCAGTATAAAAAAATGTATTAGAGCATATGGAATTCTGTTTTCATTTGATCATATACCCAATGTTGTATAAGAAATACATGATATAACATCCAGCTAGCGTTTTATTTTCTATTAATCGAAAAATGAAAGTTCAGTTTTGGGTAACCCATATTATTTCTCATAGAACAGTTGCAATGCAATTGAAACTCAAGTGTAGTGTAAGAAATTGCATAAAGAAATACCTTTTATTGATAAAACTAATTGCAGTTATACAAAATTCAAATTAGATTTAGAGAAATCCAGATTTTTCTAAACCTGGGTTTCAACAATTAGTGCTTAAATCCCTATCTGTGCAAAGTACTCTCATGCGATCCACAGATTACCTCGATTTGTCTAAATGACAGATTAAAGGCAACATCAATTTTTGTTTATGCCTTAGGTGGCAAACGAGCAGTCGTATTCCCTGATGGTAAGTTATTACCGCCGCCCATGGACACCCGCAACATCAGAGGCGTCACAGGTGCATTGTCGGCTTTTGGGGGGAATGGAAGGGGTTAGTGTATGGGCCCCCGGTATCCTAACTCACTCAGTGAAACAGCGCAAGTGCTGTTTCACACCAGTTTTCTATGAGGCCGTGGGATCACTCCAGCCGAGCCGGTTCATTTGTGCCGAAGCGTGGATCTCCCACGGTAAATAAACAATAGACAGATAAAAATTGGTTATTTTTGCTCTTTTTTTTATAAATAACTTATTTCTTTTTTATAAAATAATTATCTCTCACAACAGACAAACAATCGTCTCTTGGCATATTTAGATATCAAAAACCTTGATAATTTTGCTCACATCATTTAAAATCTTGGTGAAATCGCTCACCGTGCTCATCACTCACAAAACCAAAATTTTCTTGAATAATTCTAAATGGGAATGCAATTAATAAATTTTTAGTGACATATACCTACACCCATACACTCATAATTTTGCAAAAGATTATCAACAATCTCTTTGTAAATATCACTTTTTTTATTGCCTAATTTTTATTTAACGAAACTTGAAAGAGTTTTGTATTATCCAATATTCTTCTAATTTAAGGAGCCACAAATTTTAATATTCCTTCCTTTAATTTAGCCGCAGAAATATTCGTAAATACAGAGCAGAGGTATTGAAATGCAGGCTTGAACTTACCCAAAGCTTTTAGTGATGTATCCACATGAGTTTGGTTACTTCTGCCGGGTGGTTGTGGGAACTGGTGAATCCTCTGAATTAAGAACCCCCTTATTCACTAATGGAACGTCTGCATATTGTAGACTATCTTTATTTTTTGAGTTAAAATCATAGTTTTTTTAAACAAAAGTATCAATTTGTTCCGTGGTGGGTACTTAGTTGGCTCTCTCCATATCATCATTGGTTTGCCAAATTTCAGTGATCTATATTTACCTGAATACCAAGAGCTAAGGACAAAATATTTCATTGGTAGGTATATAATATTTTTATAACAATAACATATTTCAAATACACTGGAGTTCAACTTATACTGGTGACGGTTAAGCAGACGTTGATGTCTTTCTAAAATGTCCTTTTTACTCGTTACATAAATTACAATAGTTGTCTTTGTCTAATAATGCACGTGTATCGATAGGGTTGTGAGTCGCTAGTCAATGTCGATCGATCGAATCTTTGATCGTAGTATTCATATCCATGGAGAAAATCATCTTAAAAAGTTCTAAATAAAAGACCATGACAGCACATATCTAACTTTTAAACGGTAATCGGTATATCATAAATAATGATCCAAAAACACAATTAAATTCGACATTTTTATATATTATGCAAATATTAGAGTATTTATCATATTTTTATCAAAATTGACATATTGTCTGTATCAGTATTTAATGTAAATGAACTTTGTCTTTTACACTATTAATTTGGACGAAGAGTTACTTCGGTGGCGCAGCGGTAGCGTAAGCGACTGCTGTGCTTGAGGTTTCGGGTTTGATTCTAGGGTCGCACCAAATGTTTTTATGATCTGCAACTATTTGTTTCGGAGTTTGGATGTTTTCTATGTATAATGTCTATGTATTTACAAAAAAATCATGATAAGTTTGAACTACATGAAGTGCCATTAAGCACCTACAGGGCGAGGGGTATTACTAGTACAGATGCGTAAGTAGTTAGGTCTATTTGTTACACTTTTACGGCTATATGGCTGCACCGATTTTAACAATATTTACCATGGAGATACTTTAATTCTTAAGAAAGGGCATAAAGCATAAGTCTTTGTCACGATAACCGACATACACATGGGCGGAGCCACGTGTAAAATGCTAATATTATAATTTTTTGGACCATACTTAAAACGGGTTTAGATGAACCTCTACTGTAATATAGCTTAAATATTAAAATAGAATAACAAATAGATTACTACGATAAGCGATATTCAGTTGGCAAACCCGCAGGCAAAAGCTAGAGGATCTATAAATTATAAAACGTGTTAAAGTTACGAAATTGTTTGGTTGCGAATGTGATTAATATTATCTATTTTGGTATTACTTAGTGAAAAATAGGTACATATTCAAATTTTTAATAAACGTTTTAGTTTTTTAATGTATTTATTCTTAATAAATTTAAAAATGTAAATAAAATCATCCAATAATTATCCAACCATATCTATCGATCAACGACTTAACCTCGTCCCATTACTATGGTTAGATGCAAATTTACTTTGACCTTGAACTATCCAATCACAGAGCAGTTGACACGTCCCGCGCATCCTGGGCATACCTCGAAATTTTGTAAAGTCGAATCGGAACAAATATTTATCCAATAATGCGGTATCTATAGAGTACTAGTATAATTACGAGTATTATCTAATTTATTTCGATGTTAGGTCCACTAACGGCTTAATTCAAACATCTGATAAACTATATAATTAGCATACCAAGTAACACGAAAGTGTCTTTGTGCTTGATCATATCGTAAAATTCTAAGAAGTACACCTTCTGTATTACATATATTTTATTTCACATAGGTACTCACACAAAGAAATAAAACATAATAAATGTAAACATCCCACCCATCTATTCTGTCAGTGTTGCCATAATAAAGTATACCCCAAAATCAGGTGTTGTACTAGAAAATTTTTCTATGATTTACTCAAAATGAAAAGACAACACGAGAATCGTAAATAAAAAAGAAATGTTCCCAGAAAGAAAAATAATTACAAATGAAGGAGGATGACAAGATTAATTAGTGTGTTAACCCAGATAAGGTAGGCTCAAAGGAAAACAAAAGCGGGCAACACACTTCGTTCAAAAGGTACTTAACTCTTTGACTCTATCAGTAACAGACGTGTTATTATCAGAAAATATTCGTATTGATTGTGTGAATACACGAATCTTGAGCATCATTCTGTTGTGAGGGTTTGCAAGTAAAATAATTTTAATTAAGAAATCTTTACCTTTAAAATTTATGTATAAATATATTCATTCATAAAGTCATTATTTGGCGTGTTTGGCACAATAATTTACGACACGGCATAGTATCAGGTGTTGACGAAGTGAAGCGAATGTGAATTAAATAACTAAACATGGGATCATGTTGGTCGGTGAGTAACATTTAATGTCTTGTAAATTGGGATTCTACTTTTTAAGTTTGTACAACTGTAAACAGGAAGTAATGTAAAGCGAGATAAGTCTTATTTACGGAAAGACATTTTGAATCTCAAATAATTATGTGTATATCATCAATCAAATTCAGGGTTTGTAAATATAGTAAAGTAAAATGTAGTAAAGTGTCATATAAAAGTACATAGTTCATTAAAAGTACCCTCATAACCTTGTTAGATAGACACAATGTTTTTTTTATTATGTAGTTGGCATACGAGCAGACTTGTCGCCTAATAGTAAGCAATTACCGCCGCCCATGAACACCAGAGGCGTTACAAATGCGTTGCCAGCTTTTTATAAAGGAGTACGCTTTTTTCTTGAAGGGTTGAAGGTCGTATTGGTCCGGGAATACCGCAGGCGACAGTTCATTCTACAGTTTTGTTGTGCGATGCAGAAACTTAAATGTATACAAATAAATAAAATTAAAGTGTTTGTTATTTCTAATTATCAACTTATACATATTCTGTAAGTAACCATATACCGTGCTTACCATTAAAATATAAATTTTAAAAATTTTGTATCTCTGTTTGTTCCGGCTAATCTCTGAAACTAGTCTTTTAACAAGATTTTCATTGGTAGATCGGCAAATGATATAAGGAATAACTTAGGCCATTTTTTTTAGACTAATCTGGCTAATATAGTGATGAACATAATCGTAAAAATATTATTACTGAACTAGTAAATTCCAATCAATTTTAGAAAAGTCTAACGCCCAACGTTCCCTCACGAGGACCTACCATAAAAATTGTTTCTCTATAATGGGCATGTTCGGTAAGCAGTTAATAAAATCAAAAGGCAAAGAACTTCTTTAAGAACAAACTTTTAAATGCGCTTAATAAACTATTTTTTTCTTTTAAAACGATTACATTATTACCTACACAATTTATATGATCCAAAGGTTTGTCGCAAGATTTAAGTACCTACTCATACTTACTCGCTTAGAAAGTTTAACATATATATCTTTAATCAAATCTGATACGTCTGCTCCTTTGCCACTTATTCCATTAAAAAAAAAGATCTGGATAAAATTTTGAAACAAAGTACACGTAAAAGACCAACCACACGAAATCAAACTTGATGAGGTTAGAACATTTTATGACAGAGTTCCTATGACCACCTTCCAGTTTCATTATCAGATCTGGATACCACTTAAAGATAAAGAACTCGTCAAGACAAATCAAATTTACTCAAACTCGATGAGGTTTTGTCGTTTCAGTACTGAGTTCCTACAGCTAACTTCCATTGCCATCATCGGATCAGGTCCATATCATTATAGTATTGCATTGTCACGAGATTTATGTATACATATATACGCGCAAAAATTCAGCTCAATCGAACGGATAAAGATCAAAATAATAATATCAATACAATTTAGTAAAGTAGTATTTAGTTCTGAAGTTGTCTGGTCGAGAGTCCCAAAGCACCCGAAAAAAAAAGTGGGCACCTGATTTCATATCTACCAATTTAGCATTCTGTTTAAATTATTCACAATCAAAAAACACTATGAGATATTTTACAGGCATCAAGTGACGTCGAGGTTGAAGTGTCGAGACGTAGATATGTACATGAAACGGTTTATCACAGAAGTCCTGTCGTAAGCAATGTTCAAGCTCCTGTGCGAACGTACATTCCTGAGGTAAGTGAGATTGTCAATTGTTCTTTAGTACCTCATTACCTTCTTGGTACTTGGGTACTTGGTACGTGGTTTTTTAGCTCTTTGTCGTTGTAGGTACTAAATGTATTTACTAAAGAGAAAGAATAACAATGCCTCAAATACTAATTAAATAGCTCATTATTTAAAATTGCTGATTATAGACACATTTTAACTAAACAACTAACACAGAACTCTTAATATGTCAAGACAAAATCGGTGAACGAAACCGGTAGTTACCTACTTACTCTACTAGGTAGATAATTTTTATTGAACAGAAATATTTTGTTACCTACGTATATCCACAAAAGTTGTTAGTCAACAGAGGAATTGCTGGCGACGTTGATAGTAGCGAGTTTGGTACATACTGCTTAATAACAAGGCTTTAAAAGTGCACTTGTTTCTTTCTTCTTTTGATCAGATGGCAACCAGCCGGATCAGCTATTTCTGCCAATGTCAAATATTTAACGTCTTTAAATCTTAAGTCTTCGAGTCTACAAGTCTTCGTCATGATGAAAATAATTATAAATCTCTTTCGAAAAGACAAAAATGATCTCCAAGAAGCACTTTTTATTTAAAAATTGTAATTTATATCATCTTCTTTATCACAGGTACCTTCACGAGCTTCAAGATCCTATTACGGTGAATTTACTTGTCCACGTTGCGGTCACTCTTGGCACAGCCTCTTGTCCTGGCATAACGTCTGTCAGGCATGTAGAAAATGTAAGACTAATGCGCGACCAAGAAATCAGGTAAACAGATAATACAGTTACTTGGCAGCTTTTATGTCCATTAAGTATCTTTATGCTCTGACCTTTCGAATCTAATGATCATTACAATCATGTCATCATAAACAAAAAAATATTTAAAGTGGTGTTGGCCGAATAAAGCCTTTGCTGCTTGCCTCAAGACCACAGACGACGGTTACTGCATACAATAAATACATCAATAACATATAAAAGCGAGATATGTGCGTACAAAGTTTCAAAGTTCGTGTGGTTATACAATATTAGAACACTATGAAATAAGAAAAATCTCAATTATAGCAATTCGTATTGTCTGAGTTTAAACCTTACCTTCCCTCTTATTTTAGTGTTTTTTAGCTGTGAATATCGAAAACAAAAAAAAAAATAGTAGGCACAGAGCTTTCATATTTGTACTGTAAAAGCTTATTATTCCCTTTATTACATTTACATATAAATATCTATTACATTTTTAAATATATAAAAAGATAAACAATAATACATATATTTAAAAATATAAAATATAGTAGACCAACGACCTCGGGTACAGGGACCAAGAAACTGGTGGTNAGCTTATTATTCCCTTTATTACATTTACATATAAATATCTATTACATTTTTAAATATATAAAAAGATAAACAATAATACATATATTTAAAAATATAAAATATAGTAGACCAACGACCTCGGGTACAGGGACCAAGAAACTGGTGGTTAGGACTCCAAAGATAGGAACCTCCTCACTATACGTGCCATGTCTAGGAGGAGCAGGAGGAGCATCAGACCCTTGATCCAGCCATCTAACGTGAGCCTCTTAAGGTGTTGATCGAGGCTCTTGGCTATCCATCCGTGAATAGACACAGCTATCGGAACAATGATCACCGAATCTACATTCCACATATCGACAATCTCGTGAGATAAATCCATATATTTCATTTGTTTTTCTTTTTCAAGTTTCACGAGGTTCTTGTCATGTGGAACGGCGATGTCGACAATCATTTCGCGACGCTCTAATCGATCTATCACCACAATGTCAAGCTTATTGATCTCAATATAACGTAGCACGAGAACTGGGTCGGGCACATACCTGTAGTATGGCATCTCTGAATTCATGAGTTTGTATTTAAGGGTAAGCTGTTGATGTACTGTCCGGGCTACTTGGTTGTGGCTGTGTAAATATTCACCGCTAGCAAGAAGAGAACAACCAGATATAATATGCCTAATAAATGCCCCGAGACGGTGACACACCTGAAAGATATCAACCGTACTATCTTTCAGTATATTCTTCTGATAATTATTCGTCATGACAGCTTCGTTCATAATCGCACAATCAAAACCTTCGGTTTCTCCGAAGGGATTACCATACCGTAGCCAGGAGGTCGATGCTTTGAAGTTTAAATCGGGCCCATTAAGAACCCGATAAAAGCTTATTATTATTACTACTGTACGCGAAGCGAGTGCGCCACTTGCTCTAGAGTGCCACACACACGAAAACAGCCAAAACATTCACAAGTCCAGTATTTCGATGTAGAATAAGCCGTCCTCGAGACACTGGATGGATAACTCATTTCTTAAATTTAAACTGCATCATACGAATTGAGTTGTCAATCAAAGAACAAATATAAAGATGAATGGGTTTG
>PKRV01002543.1:1323153-1344012 GCA_003709505.1 Hyphantria cunea | reverse complement strand
TGGGGCATGGCCTCGGGCGGCAAACTAAAGGGGACGGCGGCAAACGCCACGATTTTTCAATTCATGAACTTTTAGTCATAAATAATAGAAACATTTCTAATAATCGGAACATCGTAACGCAATAAACGAAAAGGTACCTAGGTACTAAAGCGTTAAAGTGATTAGATAAAAAGTTTAATTGTCTCCAAGATTGATTTTTGTTTTTTAATGGTTACGTTGTTTGTTCCTAACAGAAAAGTCTTTGTTCACTTGCGCAAAACATAAGAGACTTGTAGACGAACTAAAACCCGACCTTTTTTTAACAAATTTACAAACAAAGGACTTCTTGTACTCTTTAGAGAAATTAGATGGTGCCTACCATAAAGAAACGTCCGACATTTGCCTAATTGGGAGACAGATTTTACTAGATAGTGAAAATGTGAATGCGGAGTTCTTATTAATTAAGGGCAAGTAATTAAGGGCAGTCGAACATATGACCAGCCCATTGCATCTTCAACTTACTAACTCTCATAGCCATGTCGGTAGCCTTGATTCTCTGACGGATCACTTTGTTCTTAATTTTGACCTCCAGAGAATCTGAGCTTAGCTCGCTTACCAATTTTAAGATTATAGACTAGCCCTACAGTAAGTGGACACAGACCTGATAGGTCTCGGCAACGTATATAATTACAGGGAACACATATTGGTCGAAGTCTTTTGACCGTTTGTTTTGCTTCAGTTGTCGTTTATTTGGAAAGAAAATTGATGAAATGCATCATAATTGAACTCCTCCGACAGATTTAATACTTGGTGATAAATGAATCCTGAGGTCAATCAAGGTCGTCACGATTCACGAGCACAAATAACAAAAAAATTGCAAATGCAAGGAAATATTTGCTATTTCTTTTTATGGTCATTCCAGGCTTCGAAAAAATAAAAGAGAAAAAACTACCGATAATGAGAAACAAAAAATATGTACAAAGGAAACCAAAATATTAGAAATTGTTACAAGAATGTTTGTTATCACACGGTTTCTGGCAGATCAAAATTTGGCGTAAATGGAAAGTTTATCTCGACAAGTTTCCATTTATTTTAATACATTTAGCTAGTTGGTTCTTCTAAAGCCACTTACATAAGTATAGCCTGTTATTTTCCAAACTGTATTTAGACCAATAAGTAATAAAATGTTTGTTTATTGATTTGAGATTATGTAGTCCAGGTATAGTTTTTTTAAAAGGTTGCTAAGTGAGGAGCGCTATATGTATATATTAATTGTTCAAGTTATGAGTCATAGTTAATAAACAAAGTGTGTTCCTTCCAGTTCCTTCTGAACTAGTGGTCTTATATATATTATATGTATATATATCTTTTGTAGTTATATATGTTGTAAGATAAGCATTAGAACGATTTGTAAATTTTTTTCTTACTAGTAATTAACGGCAAATTTAAAGTGGCTTCAGGCGACGAAAATCCACGCTATGCTAAAAATATTTATGAAAGCCATAGCATAATTATGTATTCGTGTTTAATATTATTCTCTAACATATAATTTCACGGTTTTCAGAGGGAAGTGCGTCCGTCTGATATAACACGAAGAAAAGACTCCAATCATAAACACCCACAGGAACTATGCCAGAGATGTCAACAGCTCGGCTATCAATGTAGCAATAGCATTAATAAATCTCGCTAAACCTGAGAGAGGTACTTAATTAAGCACCTAAGACTAAGATACAAAGCCATATCTCATCTGTTTATTTTTACAACAATAGTTACTGACAGACGCGTCCCTAGTAAGTGTAGATATCGAAAATAAAAAAAAATGCTAATAGGAATTTATTGTAATCACATACTTCCTCTAATATATAATATATTATTAACTTTCCTCACGACCCTGGAACTTGCGTAAGGCCATCATTCCTTTACTTAAAAAACTAAATCTTCTCTCCCCTTTATTTCTAAAGTGCTTCAGACCTGTGCACATACAGGTCCTACATTTTGTATAACAGCATAACTCCTCATCAGTTTCCATCTTCAGGGACGACAAGTGTGTACATATTGTTGACATCGAATTGGTGCAGTGGCGGATTTACACATTTGCCATAGGGAAGCTATGAAACTTTTGCTGCCCCTATCCTAATATCATATATAATCCTTAAAAGGGTGCAAGTGGTGCATCGGAATCGAATCGACTAAACTTTTTTTCGGATGCCGAAACAAATAAATAAAATTGAAGTGTCTATATGTAATTTCAAATTCAAACCTTTTCACATAACGCTTATGTATGAAAGAATAATATATACCTATCTGTACATCAGAAAATCAGTTTTTGTCCGTTTGTTACGGCTAGTCTCTGGAACCGCTGGATCGATTTTGACGGAGTCTAAGTGGCATGTAATTGATGTTTTAAGCAGTAATTTGACTACTTTTATTTTAGACTAGCTGCGTCCTATGTATTACATGCGGTTGTTGTTGTAAAGGTACAACATCAACGGCGAGTAGCAAATCATCTTAATTCACTAATAAACACGATGGCTTATGATTGTCTTTTTTTTCTTCTTATGATTTCATTATCTTTCTTTTTCTTGTTATGATTTTTTTTCTTAAATTTTTTTTTCTTATGATTATCTTTTATTTTATTTTTATAGAGATAAAATGATAATTTCTTGGGCGGGCTATTACGAAACGCTAGACATTTCTATAAATAGTGTTTATAGCGTTGCTAGTTTAAGTTTTCATTTCAATTGAAGATATATATCACAAATAGTTTATCCCCGCTGCTCCGCCCGCGTATGACATATATCGGTTATCGCGGCAAATAGTAGCCTATGTGTTATTCTGATGTATCATGTGATAGTACCGGCTAGCTTATCAATCTTGTGAGCTTTGTGAATTTGAAACAATAGTTTAAATGCAATGGTTACATGTGCAGATGGCGAAATGGTCCTTTATAAAAAAGGGACGGGTCGTGGGAAACTTCTCACATCTGGATGTCATAAAAATCCATATTTTAAGTGGACGTAGTAAAAAAAGGTGATTCATTGGCCTGATTCATCGACGGTTTCGGAGGAGATCGGACCTTGTGAAGTAGGGTCGTATCGTGTCTGTGCGTCTTGTGGTTATTTAGATAACATTGAAGAAAGACGGTGAGTCACAGTCTTCTATAGTACCTGGTAAGGTAATAAGTTTAATATGTAATAGTATCTCGGTCTGAATATCGTAGTGATTACTAGATGTAAACTCATAGTTTTATTGCTAAGCATTGCCATTGGTTTTATCGATACCTTTGATTTGAGATGTATGAGTAGGCTTCTTTATAAGGCCTGCAGTGAGGTGAAGCTGACTGACCATCTCTTAGCGCTGCTACACGATTATACCTCGGGGATCTGTCAATGTGGTGCTTTATACTAAGGTTGTCGTGTTTAGAATGTGGGATGTGTACTTACGTGCTGGGAGTTTTAAAGTTCGGCTACTCTGCCTTCTGTAGGCTGGATAGGCGCTAATGCAGTATGTGTCGCCGGGAGAATTTGGATTCGATCTCCAAACCGGGTAGGCGTTACCGCACGCCGCCTAAGATATCTCTATATCGGGTACCGGATAGCATATGGTAATGCACCTGGATGTAAACCGCAACTGAAATAGCATCTGACTAGCCGTTCAGAGCGCCTTATAGTAAAAGATCGTTGATTCACCTAAATTTTGGGAACACAAAGAAAGATAGCGTGATCAGAACAAACCAATTGCAATGTGTTTAACTTATCAATGATTCTTCCATTTGATCCGCGTGAGGCTTTTATGCCAGTGGAGGAATTACGAGTCTGGCGACGGATTCCACAGGGTAGCACGGAGGAGGGGCGCTATCCCAACCCTCTCGCGAGGGTTGCTGATGGTGTTAACAAAATCACCTTGTTAGATAGCCGATTATTTACGCTACTCAGGCAAGGGCTCGGAGAGGCACCATCACAATCAGCTATAGTACTATAAAGTTATATCCAAAAGTTGAGTAGTTTTTACGTGAAAGAGTAACAAACTTCCATCCATACAAATATTAGTAAGACTATGTTTATCTTTTACTGTTACTTATTAAAATAATCGAATTCTGATTATGGCCTTCTCTTTTTATTTTGTTTATTATGTACCTTTACGTTATTCTAGTTTTCGATAGATGATATTATATAAAAATGTAATAGATTGAAACATATCAAATAAATAAACTAAATTAAAGCATTTTATATTCCAAAAAATCTTTAAGACTCTTATTTAATTAATTTAATTTAGGGATATTTTTATTTCCCAATACGAATGTTTTACCATCTAGTGGCAATTAGATTAATAATATTTCTATTTTAATAAATTAAGTATATATTTATTGAAATGTGATGCCATTAATAGCATCAAATCGTACACCCAAGTAGCTTCTACACCATAATATATAACACTGCATTCTTTCCTTTTAATATCACGAAAGTATATAGTTTTAATATCATTAAAGTATATCGGTTTTCGACACAAGTGCACATTACGAACGGCGTTCGTGTGATAATTTTAAGCCACATTCTTTCTGATGACGTCAGGACCCAGTTGGTATGCAGGTAAGCGGTATGTGTTTTCTTTGAGCCGCAAAATTACGAAAACTAGAAAAAACATGTTACTTACCGTAAAAAGAAGCTTGTTGGTATTTGTAAAAAGTTTTATTACAGATACACAAGATGTGAGTTATTTTTATTATTTATTTGTTATCAGAAACAGTATAATTGTTTTCGATTTTTTTTTAACAAAATGAATAAAAAACGTACAAAGGTTGGTGTCTTAATTGTTTCTCATACATACTTAGTCTATTTATCTAAAATCAAAACAAATTTATCTGGAGGCCTTCCACATCGCATTTACATTTACTACTAATTATAAAACTTCTCACTGAAGTACTCTTTCTTATATACAATAGTACTTGACTATTTGGTACTTTTTGTTTAACAATCATTTTAAATTGCTTGACAATACACTCTTTAGATATAGTATATACAAATCTTTACATATAGTAATACCTAGTGACTGTACCTAATAAATATCTACTAAGAAAATTCGGTATATGACAAATTATAAAATAGTACATAATTTAAAACATAACGATTTGGTAGCCATGTAACTAAGTAGACATGAATCCGATCCGAACGAAATTTCTCTATTGGCATTCATCAGATTTATTTTAGTAAAGAACTAGCTTGGCTAGCTAGCAAAGCCAATAGAAGAAACATGTAGGTACAATGTACTTAGTCTTTATTCGAATTATTAAGATTTTATATATTTAAATATATTCAAAATCTGTTGTGATCTATACAGATCTTTACAATTATTTAAATATGTATTTTAATACGTCCAAAGGATACACAATAATAAAACTTTCGAATGAATTAAAAGGCATAACTCTTTTCTTTATTAGCTTCATAATGGACGTAGATAAATCGAATATCGTGAATTGGCTGTCACATATCGTGAATTGTCAGTTTTTGACACCTATTTAGTAGCAAATAATTTTCGTACAAAAAAACATGAGTGATAGCAGGGCGCGACTTCAGTACGTAAACGAAGTTCGTTAGTGACGAACACAGAGTCGTTACTATAGGGGTGCCAGCAGAGTTTAGGCACAGGACGCAGACCCTGTTCGGCGTAGAAATGAAAAGGCGCAAACACAGAAGCTTGCACCGGATGCATAAAACCTAAGTTACGACTCTGGCGACGGGAATTGCAATATATTAGGAAGTATCGTAACGTATAGTATAAACCATATTCTCAATTATACATAAATGTACAACATTTTTTAAGACCGTAAAAATAGATAATTGCTTTATATTTCAAACATGTTTTACATAATAGTAAAAACAATACAATGACAGTGCTGTGTTTTATTGCAGTTCTGTCTGGGACGTTTTAAATTTTATAAGTTAAACATTCACAAAAGAAAAATCCTTATGAAACATTTAAATATCATGAGCTTTTCTCCTCTATCTCTGTCTTTCCCTTTTTTCAATAGTGTGGGTAGGCGCGAGAAAGAACTTTGTTATAATGTGACAATCGCCCCCATTTTATATTCAGATTAAAATTGCGAATCCAAGTAGGAATAAGTTTAAGATTATTTTTATCTCAGAAATCGTCGTTTCTCCAATTGTTTCAGGCGTTTTTAACACATTGACTAGGAATATATCTCTGGACTATATGAAGATATTTAGTACCTTCAAAATATTCGGGTACATCTACTTTGTAGTCGTTATTTCTCTCTGCCAAGTACGCGAATAGTGGCATCACCACAGTTGCAATTGTGTTAACATCTCGTTCATCTGTCATCTTAAGGTTAATTGCTAACAGGGTGCAACAAGTCGTCACGCGTTCATTCGAAAGAGGTTCAATCAAGAATTTGCGCTGAAACAAAACAAAAAATACTTGTTACATCTCTGTCTTGTCAGTGATGCTTTAGCCTACACTATTATTTTGGCTTGTTCAACTGCAATTCTAGCCTCTTCATCCAGTCGCGAATTATTTTTAAAAGTACATTTTGCAACTTGTTGTAAGTAGATATGCACCTTGAATTATTTCTATGTTTAATAGGCTCAAACCTTCAACGGTATCACGGACTGATTTAATTTTTTCTAGTTTGCATACTGTTTACCTTTCAATTAATACTAACACTATTGTCTCTGAGTATCTGACTCTTATAAAAGAGTTGCCATGAGTTTCTTTGCCAGTATTCCTCTTATAAAGCTCTGCGCATTTCGGAAACTAAAAGTTATAGATCGACAGAAGCAGGCAGCAGATATTGGTGTTTTCACCTAATTTATTTTACCTTGATAATGCAGTACATGCCGTGGCGTGTTTGTGTCGATCTATGATTTTTAAATGTAGCTTCAATTTAACATTCATAAATGTCGGTGGGGTTAGTGTCTTAATTGATACAATGATACGCGTCTTTGGATAATATAGATCAATAAGAAAAAACAAAATAAATTACCCTTATAATTTGAACTAGATTGGTGTACACATAGAGCAGATTACTCATTCTATTTTGTGCACGGGTGCTGGTTCCAATTTTCACTGTCACAAGATTTACTGCAGAATGAAACAATCGTATTGCGTCCATTGGTAATATTTGATTTTCTATTAAATTATCATATATTTCGAACCACTCTTCCAACGTGATGTAAGAAATCACCTGAAACATAAAGATTAAACGGTTTCCACAAGAAAAAAAAAAGCCCGACAATCATACAGCTTTGTTATAAAATATTAGCGCTAACAGATATCAACTGCGGTGGCCTAAATGTAAAGCGAGAGCAATGCAAACCGCGGACAGGGCTGTGCTACCAATAGATTTAAAGTTTCCAGTGCACTTTTCTCGATCTGCGCCTGAGAATCAAAATGGCGGGTGTGCCATCGTGAATTCAATTGTACCAATTGACAAAAAATGTACCTTAAATGTACTATTTTATATCTAGCTCAAAAAAAATTGTACTTTATTAATAACTCTAATATCTAAACTTTATTCATAAATTATAATCACACTAAAAATTGTACCTAAAAAGCATCTCGAGTTAAAAAACCCATAGAATTGTCAGTTCGATAGTTTCTTAGAAATAAGACAATCGAGTCTCGATAACTAACGTTTCTAAATACAATAACTATGACAATATACTTCACTTTAAATTCAAATATGTTTTGATAGACTTAACCGATTGCAATGAAACAAAAACTAAATGTTACTTTATGTTGGGATCAATTGTTGTTTAAAAATGTTATCTACATTGGTTCGAAAATGCTGGAAATGGGTTCTATTGGTTATCCTTTAACACTCAGGCTATTTTTTTTTGTTTACATAAACGACTTTCGTACAGTTTTATATGTATAGACAATAGACAATTATAAGCAGTAGATAATAAATTTTTCACTTTATTACTTGATAAATAATAAAACACAGTCCCCAACCCGCACTTGGCCAGCGTGGGGACGTATGGCCTAAACCCTCTCCTGACATTATGGGCTGTTGATGAAATAAGAAAACAACGATTTCAAACGTTAAACTATTACATTCTAATTTTATTAATTTTAAATGTTATTCATGTTATGATTTTTATGACTTTTTATGATGTGAATACGTAAAAGCAATCTACCTACTCCGATCACTGCTCATAACTAAACAACTTCGGGTTGCGTTTCACATGTATGCTGACGATTTGCAAGTGTATTCGTTCATGTAGTGTCAGTTTATCGTTCCCAACTAAAATGGTTACCTATTGGCCTGCACAGGAATCAGCGAGAACTTACTACCTCATTTTCATTTCTTTACTCACCATTTTTATTTAGGTACTTTACTGCATACTTCCGTTATCTGTCTTTAATCGCGACAAAAATCTTCGTTCAGAAAATTTAGACTTCACGAACTCGTTTGTTTTTTGTCTAAGCGGCATTACTCTGGAATACTCTCCCACGCGAAATCAGGATGTCCATAAACCGTTTTATATTCGAAAAAAAAGGCAAATGATCTTCTTCTCAGCGAAACGGCAGAAATTACTAGTCGATAGTGGGTTTACCTTAGACTCGAATTGTCATAATGTACGAATGTAATGTAAACATTTATTTATATAATTTAATCTAATAACTCATTGGTTATCTATGTGGGAATCTGTCGGATTGTTTTTTTGGAACGAAGTTCCTTACGGCAGGCTTGGAGGGGATAGGGATTTTGCTGCGCAACCGAACTGAATGGTGAATGTAAAACCGTAAGAAAAAATCCGTGGAAAAAGGTGCGTGGAATAAAACCGTTAAATGAGACGTGCGCAGGCGCGACAGTCGCATACACAAGCGAGTAGTGTATAATACCTTTCTCTTTCTCCCTCTTTCGAGCACGATTTTTTTTGCAATTTGTGTCGATTCTACATTAGCCGAAGGAACTTCGTTCCTACCTGGTGTCCCACGACACCATATTTTTTTAAGAAAAGAGAGTATAAAACCAAATAAACCAACTCTCACAAGTTAACGATAAGGCACGATTGTTTTATTTCTCCGAAACTACCAAACTGACCAAGTGTATGGGTTTTTTTAACTTGGGGTAATTTTTAAGTACAATTTTTCAGTGTTAGTATATTTCATGAATAATGTTTAAATATTACAATATTATAGTACACCTGCCATATTGATGTCAATGTTGCGGGCGTACCTTAATTCTAAAACAACTTAGTTATGAATGATGTACAAATAAATGATTAGAGGCTAGGTACAAAATAGTATATTTTCGGTACATTTTATCGGTAATTAGTAAAATTTTATTCACTGTGGTTTAACCACCATTTTGCCTTTTTTTTGACGCAAAGCTTCAATGGTATCACCGAGTGATTTTTTTTTGTAGTACTTTAGTTTATAGATCATTTTAATTAAATTAAAATCAGGTGGCGACAACTTGCATACTCTTTAAGTTTCATCTAATTTATTGTATTTGATTATCTGATTTTTAAAAAGAGTGGCCATGAGTTTCTTTGCCAGTGTTCTTCTCATAAATAAAGCTCTACACATTTTGGAAACTGGAAGTTATGGATCGACACAGGCAGACAGTGGATTTAGAAGTTTTCACCGAATTCACCTTGACAATACAGCACATTTGTGGCGGCTGTTTGTGTCGATCTATGATCTTTTTCTGTAACTTCAATTTAACGTTTATAAACGTCACTTAGTGTCTTGATTGAATAAACGATTTTGAATTTGACTCTCAAATCTGAGCTGACACTTAAATAGTTGAGTCAGTAAATGTTTGCCATTAAAATGTATTTAAAAACAAAAAAAAACAACAATGATGAAAAAAAAACTTACCACAGCTATTTTCAATGTTATCATGCATAAACTGACATCATGGACCTTAATATTCGTTATCAATTCAAAAAAGCACTTGTCATTTCGCTGCCACAGAGGTTTGAGATAGTAAAAGTTTAATACGTGCAATTTCAATTCTTGTAATTTTTCTCTTAACCATTTCTCTTCTGAAGCTAAAAGAAATTATGTTACAGTTAAGAAGCACGAATAAGAATATATTCTTTATTACAATTTTTTTTTTGTATGCGGTGTGTAAAAATGTGTCTCATCTTTATATACTGACCTGTTACTACTTTTGATGTACTAAAATAGGAAGTAACGATCGATTTTACAAAGTTAATTATTTTCTGTAGGACTTGCATTGTAAATAGTCGAAGTGTTACGTGGTTCTTTAGGCGCAGATACTCCATTATTTGAACCATCATTACAAGCAAAGGCGGTCTGTACGGCAATAAATCTTCGACAGGGAAAGCTTTAGTTAGTAGGTTAATCTGAACATTAATGTTTTCAACGTCTTTGGCCAGTAACGACTCATGCAGAGTAGGCATGATAACTAACATTAATAATTGTGAATTAGATATGATACAATGTTTGTTTAACTCACAAATAAAATTAATAATGTTACAATCGTAATCATTGTCTGAACATTTATTAAGTATAAACTTCATTACGGTGATTATACATGGCTCTGTTT
Organism: Hyphantria cunea; assembly: GCA_003709505.1. Classification (NCBI taxonomy): domain Eukaryota; kingdom Metazoa; phylum Arthropoda; class Insecta; order Lepidoptera; family Erebidae; genus Hyphantria; species Hyphantria cunea. The sequence goes on along the minus strand of PKRV01002543.1, from coordinate 1,333,490 downwards.
CAGTGCTATAACAATATTCTGAATAGTCATGTAACAATTGCATAACTTTCAACATTGGCTCTATTAACTTAGCATTCTGTGTTGCCAATCCAAATATTTTGGTATACACTTTACGGGGGTTTTGATAAAATAAAGTAAATACATCCGTGAGCTCGACATCGCTTTCCCCAATGTATTTGTTAAACATAATATTCAAACTTGAATCAAAGTCTTGTTCCATGTTAACGTTAATAAATGTCTTTTCCTTAAAATGTTCCTTCATTATTGTGTGCTTGTCTAACAGCTTGCATTCCCGAAATAATTTTATTTTTGTAGACAGCAAAAGCTTTCTATTTTTAGGGTTAGTGGTCTCAATTGCGACATTTTCAAATGCTTTGAATAACTGGCAACACTCTTCCGCATTATATATATTTATGTAACTGTAAACGACAGACACCAATTCCAAATCTCGCACTAAATTTTTTCTATGCACTAAAGCACGTATAAAATCCACAGCTTCTTGTTCAGAGGTATTTATTTTGGACAATATAGCAATGGCATCCATTTCATTAATAATGTCTTTTATATCGACTGGTTGACGTGCCATAAGTTTTATCATGGATAGCACAGAATGATTAGCGAGATTTTCAACACTTCTTATCTTTACTAGCACTTTATGACATAACTCTCCAATAAATTGCTGCATAGTTTTTCCCTCTTCTTCAAATTCACTCCAAGCACAAAATATATCCACATTAATATCCATGACAATTTTTTCTAAAATATCTAATAAGTGATGATTAGCATTTTCAACAAAAGCCAACAGTAACTGACATGGAGTATTATAAATTTTGCATGTAGTATTTTTTAGAGCCGCCGATTTGTACGTTAATTTATATATAGGGTCATCAGAATTTGGATCTGTGTCCTGCATATACATATTGAGACAACTATGCACCAGATTCAGAAGACTTTTGAAGCATTGTCCTTTGTATTTATATAATTCATCAGTACTAAGTTCTTCTAGCAAATGGCAATTTGGTGGTTCTGTATAATATTTTGTAAAACCTAGAAAAGTCTCATAAACAGTATTCAAGATAGTATTTAATTCCATGTCATCTTCTAATTTATAGCAGTTTATTCTACATATAAGTGCATAGCATGCTGCAGAGATATTTTCTAATTGATTAAGGCATATAGTTGGGCGAAAATACTGAAATTTTTCCAAAAATGCTTCTGCGATGTTGATTCCAAGTCGTGGAACACATTTTGGGATCATCTCGTAAAGGAATGTTTCCATATGAAGTTGCCAGAACATTTCACACATTAAATATGTCGGTATGGATGGGATTGTATACAATACTGGTTCTAGTTCGTTGACATTTAACATGGAATTTATTTCGGTCAAATCTGAGTTTAAAACAATATACATAGCTAATTTCCGCATTTTTGGTATTCTTTCTTTAACCAGTCCAGTCTCATCTATATACCCTTCCTCCATTAGGAATTTCCGTAAACTCTGTATTACATAGAGGACTTTTGTTTCATTACCTGCAAAATATATACATAATAATTTAAATTGTGAGACTACAGCACAAAAAACGAGTTTGTAATACATATCAAGATGGTTTACAACATCGAACTTGTAAAAACTAGTCCCAGATAAGAGGATGGTAGGGACCTATTCATATTTTTATGAATTATTGTAGCTATAAGTTATTGTAATAATAAATTTCATACTATAACATTATTTTATGTACCTGCTTGCGCAACTAACTTTGGCACTGCCATAAAGTTGGATTCGGACTATACCTACCTTACTTAAATTACATAATTGGTTTAAAGTAATTCATTCTTTTATTACCTACTGTAATCTGTAAAGCCAATATCAGAAAAAAAAATTAACTGCTAAGTACAGTAGTGGGCTCATTCTACAATTTTGATTAAAATTTTATAGCCTTTTATCTAATTTATATATACAAATAAATGAAATTAAAGTGTCTGTTTGTAATTTCAAATTAACAGCTTTTCGCTAAACGCATGTCTGCCTGTCTGTTTGTTTCAACTAATCTCTGGAACATCTGGACTGATTTGTACAGGAATTTTCACTGGCAGATAGCTGATGGAATAAGGCGTAGCTAAGGCTAGTGTTTTTAGACTACCTCACTCTGCGTTAAGACATACTTAGACTATGTAACCCCCGGACATTGTAGGGCTCAGCTACTTTTATAATAAGATTTTCAGACACCTAAAAACAAAGCCATGTAGTTAAAAAGTAAGTAGAAATTTCGTAGGTTTAGAAAACTTCAATGTGGTTCATTAATAACCAGAAAGTTTAGTAACATGAAACAATTTTTTTTACAAGATTGAAATTTTGCCTGGTTATAAAAAAAAAGATAATTATATGAAAATACTTGGGATGATTCACTTTGTAAGCGGTAAAACAATTCAATACATGTTGTAAATGCTACAAGATAATGTTTTTTGCGTTGAATGTGGATATTGGGAAGATTTTCGAAAATGTATATACGTTTAAAGTAAGTAGTGTAAATGGAACAGGGCAATATAACAATAGGTTTTCTCTCAGATTTCTTTAAATTCACCTGGAGTATTAAAAAAACAAAAATGCATATTTTATATTGTATAGTGTTACTTATTCAAGATCATCATCAACAACCCATAATTGCTGGGCTAGGGTTTCCTCTCAGGAGAAGGTTAAGGCCATACATCCCCACACTGGCGAAGTGTGGGTTGGGGACTGGCAAGACAATGTTGTGACTACATAATCTTACCGGATATTTTCAAGCCGCCCAAAGGCCTCCAACTGAGCTTCACAACTGTTGTCCTATGATAACAACTAGGACAGACTGCTTAACGTGACCTCCGAGTCCAACTGGGCTATGAGCGCCTCATGTTCAAGATAATATTATATTATATTAAAAGGTTTAAAAGGTTTCCATAGTCTAGGTCAACATGCTGGAATGTGTGTATGATTGATGATCCTCTTCTACTCCTCCTACATTCTGCTCATCAGGCAAAATAGTAGTCACTTCGGAAGACTCATATATAAAAAAAACTATACCTACAGTAATTTATGTTAATCCACATGGACATTTCTGATTGATTCCTCTATTTTTTTTTAAATATTTGCTAAAAATCACTTAAAATGTGGTGAAAGAAATGAAAACAAGTACCTTATGAGACTAATAACTTGTGAGAGTATCACACTTTTTGTTCAGCCAAAAAGTACACATGTATAGCAAACATTATACAAATAGTTCATGGAAAGCATCCAGTGACAAAGATGTGAATTCCATGGATTTTGTTCATCCAAAAATTGCTAAATGTGCCTTAATAGGCGCATTTTCACTTCAAAATTAAATCCAAGGTTTCAACCAAAATGTATACCAAAATTTATTTAAATCAGTTTAGTGGTTACTATGTATTTATAATACTAGTATGGATTTGTAAGTTATTATGGTCTTAAACAATTACTAAGTCAGAGTAAGACACAAAAAGTAATATTTTTTGATCATTTTAGTACAATAAATGATTGTAAACAAAATAATTGGCCGCCTGTATAATGTGCGTGCTACTTCGTGGAGAGCTGGACTTTTAAGGCTGTTGATGTGATGATAAAAAATTGTATACAAAAAATAAATACAAAAGTACCTATCGTTTGTTCGGGCAGCGGCTGCTTTAGAATGCTAACATACCAATGTATATACTTAATCAACCAATCAATACAAATATAAAAAATATATATTAAAAGTACTTATAACTCCAATATTATTCCATTTCCGATATAATGGTGTTAATAATTAAAGTAAGAAAACATTTAATTTACCCTCTTTTGTAGTCAAGCTGGGTAACGGATTAACGTGGTCCGCTGACAATATTGCACCCTGAAAAGATGCTATTACGTGACAATGTTCCATGATCGCAACCATTTCGTATCTTGTTTTAATATCAGCTATTCACAAAACGTTTACCGGTCGGAAAACGCGCGTGAAACAAATGCAGAAGCCGGTAAGCTTAAAATGATGTTTATGCTAGTTTGACAGTGACAATTGTGACGTAATATGTATTGTTTAGTAATAGGTCCAGCAGTCCAGGTACCCGAATTATATTTTCATTTTTAATTTATGAACAGCTGAATTCATGAAGTAAATTCTCTATAAAAATGATCCTCAGGCAGAACGAAAAAGAACAGATACTGTGAGCCAGCCATATTAGAGGAGTTAACAGGTCTTAGTATGAAATATATGGTGCAACGGTATTATTTAAACTACAAAAAATTATTTTGCTACGAAACTAAAAATAAATTGATGATGACAAAATTTAAAATAAGTACTTTTTTATATAGTGGAGCTCAAGACGTCTTGAGCAGTTACTGCTGAACGAAAGCCCAGACCCTTCGCAGCGCCTGCACGCACTGAAGCAGGCACCATCTGCTGGTAGACTCTCTAATTAAGTACGGCACACGCGTACGCCGCCCATTCGCGACTGGCCTCTGAATGGGACGTCCGGACTATCCCCGGCCACACTAAAGACGGCATGAAGCACTAATAGGCGCGCGCGCGGATCGGGTCCTAGTGGTGGTCGTCCAGGTCGTCCTTCTGGGCCTTCTCCGCCACCTCCTTCTGCGAGATGACTACTTCGCAAAAGGACGCAACAGCGGTAAAACTGCTATCGCTATCGGCCATGGAGCGTACGATCGCCGATAGCGAGAGATCTCCTCCGATGACTGTAGTGAGCGCCCGACGCTGCGGGGCACACCACAGTGCGTGCTGGGCCGAGACCTCACTGAAGTCGCAGTGATGGCAGGTGGGACTCAGTTCCCTCCTGGCGACCGAGTGCAGGTACTTCCTTGTTTTCTTTTTTACGTGGTGGAGTGCTTAATATATAAATAATATTCTACTGCTTTGTGTGGGACTCCTGACTGACTCGCCAGACTACCCACTAAACCACCACGGTGTGCCACTCTGCGCCTGTGACGGGAGAGATCCGGGAACCGCTTTCTTACGCCATCCGGACCCCTCCCAGCGCCTGCCCGCACTGAAGCGGGCTCCGTCGTTTGATGGTAACTCTCAATTAAGGCGACGTACGGCACACGCGTAACGTCACCCCCTCGCGGGTGGCCTATGTAGCGGATGGGGGGGGAAAACCCGTCCCGCCATCCGCGGCCACACTCAGGGCGGCATGAGGCGATGATAGGCGCGCCTCCGCCGCCCGATTCGCCGGCGGCGGATCTGGTCCGAGTGGAGATCGTCCTCCCAGGCCTTCTCCGCCGCCTCCTTCTGCGAGATGACTTCCTCGCAGAAGGTCGCGACCGCGGTAAAACTCCTCTCGCCGCCAGCCATGGAGCGTACGACGGCCGGCAGCGAGAGATCTCCTCCGATGACTGCAGTGAGGGCCCGACGCTGCGGCGCCCAAGCGGGGCACGCCGCCAGCGTGTGCTGGGCCGAGTCCTCACTGCAGTCGCAGTGGTGGCAGGCGGGACTCAATTCCCTCCGCGCGACCGAGTGCAGGTACTTCCCGAAGCAACCGTGCCCGGAAAGCACCTGCGTCAGTCGGAAGGAAAGGGTCCCGTGCTGCCGCCCTGCCCACTCGAGGATGACGGGCTGGAGCGCCTCCACGGTGGCGAAGCCAGCACGTGGAGCCTCCAGCCGCGACGACCACCGAACCATAGTGGCTCGACGGGCGGCTTCGCGCCACTCGCGTACCTCTTCGGGCGGAGGGCGAATGCCACTCTCCGCCCGGAATTCAGCCACCCGTCGATAAACTTCGGCGAGCACTTCCGCCTCCAAATCCCACGGGGGTGTACCGGCCAAGGCGCACGCCGCCTCGGTCGACACCGTGCGGTATCCGCGTATGGCTCTGATCGCCAATACCCTCTGAGGGCGCCAGAGGCGCGCCTTATTCTGGGCGGTCAGAGCCGACGCCCACACCGGTGCGCCGTACAGCGCCATCGACCGGACCACCCCCGTGAAGAGGCTTCTCGTTGCGACACTGGCTCCACCCAGATTGGGCAAAAGTCGCCCTAGGGCGGAGGCAGTGTCGACCAGCTTGGAAGCAAGCTGTCGGAAGTGCTCGTCGAAGAGCCACCTACCGTCGAGGATCAGGCCCAGATACTTCATCTGGGCCCGAACCGGTACGAGGACCGAGTTGACCACTATGGAGGCGCCGGGGGGCGGCCCGCGACGGGGCCCATGGAAGAGCAGGGCCTCCGTCTTGTCCAGGGCCACCCGCAAGCCCAGCGCCTCGATGCGCCCGACCACCAGAGAGACTCCCCTGGTGGCCAGGCACGCCGCCTCCTGAAAGTTCGCGCCCCGGGCTGTGACCAACGTGTCATCGGCGTAACAGATTACGCCCAGCCCGGAGGGGAGACGCTCGCGAAGGACCCAGTCGTACCCCACGTTCCACAGGAGTGGTCCTAGGACAGACCCCTGCGGAACGCCGCACGACATGGGTCGTCGTCTCAAGGCGCCATCTTGATCCTCGTACACGACGGTACGCTCCTCCAAATAGGTGCAGGTACTTCCTAAAGCAACCATGAAAGCACCTGCAGAACACCCGCGTGGGATTTCCGGCCAACGCGTCTAATAGTCTGCCATACAGCTGTATGGCAGACTATTAGACGCGTTGGCGATGTCTTACGACACCGCTAACACTTCTACCGTGGTACTAACGTAACCCTCCTATTCCGCTATTATGGCCTCTGTTATTATGTTACGGCGTTTTTACACTTAGGGTTGTAAATGAGCTGACATCTGCAACACAAGAGTAAAAAATGCATTGCAGCGCTTTGGCTGGTGAAAAAACTGTTTAAAACCGGTATCTTGTGAGGACATGGTATACTCTGTTCGTGTCCAGTGTATATGTGCCAGCATGGGTCTCCTACGTTAATTTTAATGTAAGAAAAAAATAAAACATTTTTGTATGTAAATTATTTATTGCTTCTTGGTAAACTATCAAGATTTTTCCGTGCTGTTTGGAAAGTCGGGTCAATTTTTAACGCATTCATGTACATTTCTTTAGCTAAGCTGTATTTTTTCCAACGGTGATAAAGTACCCCTGCAACCAAAAATATTTTGCCAGAACAGATGGTTAATAAATTAAATTTGAACCTCATTGAATAGAGTATAAATAGTACAAAAAAGTTCAATGAAAAGGTTCTACTTTTTACGAAGTTGAACTTGAACTGGTGATATAATTTAGTATCTGTGACCACCTAACCTAATTTAATTTCAATTATAACCTTTGACACTGCGTAATTTAATTACACAGTTTCAAGGTTTTTTTAAAGTTTTTTTCAAAGACACCTACCGCACTACGAATGAATCGTGGGGGATTTTACAAGTATACATGAAGCACATAAAAGAGCACTTTTGTAGATCACACAAAGGTTTGTACCGTGTAGGGTGTGAACAACAATTAGCACAGTAGAAGCTGTTGAAATGATGATCGCTTAAACCACTACGCCATCCATGCAGTCAAATTTATAATAAACTAGGCTTATGTCCAGTAGAAGTATGTATGAATTTCATTTAAAAAGGGCAAAGTGTTGTTTCACATGTAAAATTTTACATACATAAGGTATGGTCAATTTACCTAGATTCGCATAATGTATGGCTTGTACTTCTACATTGAGTAATTTGATAGCTTTCTTGAAGTGTGTTTCTGCTTCACTGTACCGGTTCAATTTGCCATACATGTTAGCAATGGCAAAGTTTATGGATGGGGCATCTGGTAGTTCAGTTAGAACTGTTGGTATGATTTTTAATGCTCTTTCGATTTGACCTGTAAAATATATTTGACTATTAATTTATTCTGCCACAGTCACACAACGCACTTTAGTCTTAAAATAAAATTAAATAGAGCTAGTACTATGGGTACTAGACAACCAACATATAACGGTTATATGTAGGTATATATGTATAAACCTGTAAAACCGACATTTCAAAGCAGTTTTCACCAGGGAGGAGGAGGAGGAGCAGGAATTTTCTGCTTCGCACAACAAAACTGTGGAATGAACTGTCGTCAGCTGTATTCCCAGACTTTCAAACTTTCAGAAAAAGAGCGTACTCCTTCTTAAAAGGCCGGTAACGCACTTGTGACGATACATGGACACTCGCGATAGCCGCTTACCATCAGGCGTTATGCCTGCTCGTTTTCCCCCAATCCAACAAAGATAATGTACAGCTGTATAACTGCAGGGTGCAGTTACTATTGCATTATCGGAATACGTTGCAAGCAAAACGTTTCACTATCAGACTAGTGAGTGTAATAATAGTAGTGTTACAGAATCAAAAACCAATTTTCGAAAAACCTCTTCCTCAATGAATCTATGCGAGGATGAAGGATCAAAACAGGCGATGCCATTGTGCTAAGTTCTTATTTCATCTCGTTAGTTACAGCACAGAATTGTGTAATAAAATTCTACATTTAGATCTAGATTTATTATTACACAATTAGTTAGTTAATTATTCATTACCAAGTTTTAATAAAAGCATACCTGTATTGTCCATTAAAGCCATTAAATTGGTCCAGGCTAGCACATGTTTTGGATTTTGAAGAATAGCTTGAGACCAACTGTTTATAGCTTCTTCGGTTTTATTTAACTCAAGATACTGAAATTTAAAAAATATAATAATAAATTAAAATGAATTAAGCAATGCGAGAGCTTTTTCAAAACTTTATTTTTTTAATTATCGCTGTATTCGTCTCTCAAGTACTAATGAAGAATATTTATATAGTGCGCGAGGATATTAGTACCTTAAACATAAGTTAAATCTTATTCGGGGGTCATCGTAAATACTGTTGATATGTGACCTGTCTTTTTGACGTTGTTTTTGTCCTCCAATACATCTATTGAGAAATAAATCTATACTGATAAAATAAGATGTCCTCACTGACGGACTGCTTGATTGATTGACGGACTGCTTGATTGAGTGCCGGACTGCTTGATTGATTGACGGCCTATTTGATTGATTGATGAATTACTTGATTGATTAACGGACTGCTTGATTGATGGCTGACTCACTGATTCATCATCGCCGAGCATAAACTATTAAAGTTAGGACTATGAAATTTGGTGAGTAGGATCTTTTTATTGAATAGACACCCACTAGGGAAGGGATTTCAGAATTCTTACACCTAAGGGGGTAAAATAGGGATCGAAAGTTTGTATGGAAGTCCCTCATTATTTAAGTTAAAAACACAAATTTCTATTTTTGGACTACTGATTAAAAATAAGTTGATATGTATTATAAAGCGTTTCTGCGCATATTCTACCCATAAAGTGGCGAAATAGGAGTGGAAGTTTGTATGGAAGTCCATCATTTTTTAAATTACAAACATGAAATTATTTTTAGGCCACTGATTAATAATAAATAAATAAATAAATATTTCGGACATCTAACACACAACGCCATCTAGTCCCAAACTAAGCAGAGCTTGTATTATGGGTACTAGATAACTGATATTAATACATAAATACTTTCTTTTTTGTAAATACATACATATTATACATAGAAAAAACTCAAACTCCGAAACAAATATTTGCAGATCATACAAACATTTGGTCCGACCCAGGATTCGAACCCGAGACCTCATGGACAGCAGTCGCGTACGCTACCACTGTGCCACCGAGGTAGTCAATTAATAATTAGCAAATACGTATTTAAGCCTTTCTGAATATTTTACCTCTAAGGGGTGAAATAGGAAATGACATTTCGTATTAAGGTTCGTCTAGAAGTCCGTCATTTTTGAAGTTAGTAGCCTGAAACTTTGCCTTCAGGCTTTTAATTACAAATATATGAATACTTATAGCGACATTTATGGGCATTCTACTCTTAAAGGGGTTAAAATAAGGGTCAAAAGTTTGTATGAAACGCCTTAGCCCATTATGGCTATTGATTACAAACAAATACATTTAAAAACATGAGCATATTATTCATAAATACACCGGTTTTAATTAAATACATATAATCAACTTCCTCGCGAGCAAAGCCGCGTATAATATACACACTACTACGCCCCATGAAAACACTACATTAATTCGTGATAATGATTTTTATCCCAATAAGATGCATTGTTTTTTATGTTTTTTCTCAGGCTCGAGCTACTTCTACACCAAATTTTATCAAAATTGGTTCAGTCGGTTGAACAAGAAGAAGTAAGAAACACAGACACTCATAAAGTTTATAATAATAGTGTAATAAAAAAATATATAGAACCGTAATAAAACTTATTTTACAACACATTTTACGACAGAATTTTAAGTAATCAGCCAGGTCAATATCATATAGGTTGGGTTCTAACCTAGAAATATATATATATATATATATAAAAGC